>VZTL01051149.1:0-17369 GCA_013400535.1 Scopus umbretta | reverse complement strand
CAGTTTTCTTGTGAGGTTCTTGGTTTGGTTCTCCAACATGCTGTTCAGAAAAATCTGCATCTTGGGGAACTGTATAGTCAAATCACAGATGTCACTGAAAACACAATGCATATTTTGTTTTCTTGTTCTGAAGAAGTATGGTGACTACACTGACTGAGCAACATAGCAACAGTAAATTTAAGCATTTTATTACACCTTAGGTGCAACAGAATAGTTTCCCCTGGCAGTCTCCTATACCTTGCAGTAACAGCCTTCCTGCCACCTGCACTACTGGTCAGAGTAAAGTAGCAGCCTGGTTGCAGGACTCTGAAGAAATGGACAGGTGTGCAGAAGGTGAGTGTTTACCTTTTCATGCCTTGTTCTTTCAGCAAAACTTCTTGTTGATATAAAATAAGAAACAGTGAGTAAAGTGATTAAGTTGCATCTTTACATGCACACGAAGTAGCTCTTCAGGTAATTAGATGCTTGTGGTGAGAACTTCCCTCTCTGCATGTTTTGGGGTATTGCTTTTAAAATTTATTTCAATAACTTGTATTATCTTAATGGATATCATCATTAAAATAGGATCAACTTTTGACGTCCAGACTTGTTGCTGACTCCCGTAGAAATAACAAGTACTCCTGTAGAAATAACAAGTGCTCAACATCTCTAAAAATAAAGCTTTTACTTAGATGCCTTACTACTAGGGATTTGAACACTTAAGTTTCCTAATGCAATAAAGTGCCAATGATGGACATCATGGGGGAAAAAAAAAAAGTCTGAACTGAAGCACCTATTGTATTTTTGTTTTATATCTGTTAGATCTTGCTCATTGTCAGTCAAACCTCGTGGAACTCAGTAAACTTCTTCAAAATTTAGAAATACTACAGAGAACTCAGTCAGCACCAAATTTCACAGACATGCAGGTAAATATGCTTGAGCATAAATCATCACAGTGAAACATTTTTTCTTTGTGGTAAGGGATATACACAGATGTTGTCTGTTAACTCAGAATGATTTTCTGAAATCATAGTAACTCTTGGGTGAAAGGTTTATCTTATGTTTATCTTGATCATGTGTAATAATATTTCATGTGTAAACAAATAATTAAGACATATTAATTATTTGAGTTAAATAGGAAGAATCAAATGATTAAGTCATTTGCAAAGCAAAACTGAGAACTGTTACAACAGAAATACATGTATACATTGAAATTGTATTTAAGGAGTTTTTGTTGTGTTGAGTAAGATATCATTTTAAGTTTTCAAGGAGTGGAGACCCAAAGATGAAGTGGCAAGCTCTAGAAAAGAGGGCATAGTACAAAGGTCCCAAGGGTTGGACCATTTCCCAGTTCAGGGTGAGTTTTCCTCTTGACCACAGAAAAGCAACAGCAGATCCTAAATCCTTTCTTCTTTTTTCATTCAGTCCCTTGAGTACACAAATCTCCCAGTGGTGTTGGTGAGTTGGGAACTCTAGTTCCAACGAGGTAACAAGACTTACCATTGATTTCAGGCAGAGGTGAACTCTACATTTCTCTGAGTAGTACCAGAATAGAAATCCATGAGGATTTCAAGATCTGGTCCTAAATGTTGTGCACTCGTGAAGAAAGTATACTAGTAGTTTTGCTAAATGAGCTAAACATACCATATGTTTATAAAAGTGTATGGATAGCTACAGCTGGTCACTTCTGTAGTTGCAGGCCCCAGCAGTGGCATTCTTCTCCTTACTTTCTGATTTGTAGATGTCTAATGCTACAACTCTTTACTAACTTGCTGTACTGTCTGTGTTTCTTGTGTCAACTTAATAGTACTTTGTCGCTTCTAACTATTTGTGTAATGTAGGCTAACTGTGTAGATATTTCAAAGAAAGACAAGCGGGTCACAAGACGATGGAGAACAAAAAGTGTCAGCAAAGATGCAAAAATTCAACTTCAGGTACTGAATGCACAATGTTTTACTTTTCACTGTACTTTTAGATTAACTTTTAAGCATGAAATGATATACTAGCTGAAAGTAGGAAGACAATGTACTGTCTTTTATGTTCCTGAAGTAAATTAAATCTCAGTTTGTTGTTTAAAACCTCGAGAAGATAGTGAGAAAAGTATTGATTTTACTTTCATTCATATGAAAACATTGCCATCTAGGGAAAGGAGGGCAATCTGAATACTGGTAAATTAAGGTGCAAAAAAGGCAACGTGCATGCAGCACACGGGGATATTGATGTTCTATCTAAAACTTGCCAAGAAGGGTAGTTGCCCAGGTGACATCAAGCTAAAAGAAGAAAACATGAATGAAATACTAAACACACCAGTTGTCTTTGTCAAGACTTATACTAGGAATGTTACCAATGAGAAGTATTTTCACAAGCCTTCTCTTGTAGAAAAGGCTAGTATGGGAACAGACTGAATAAATCAAAGAATAAATTATGTGAAGAAAGAATTTACCCTATCCTGCCTTAGAGCTGAAAAGTAAAAGCACAGAAATAAGAATAATACACTTGTATTACTGCTAGATCCAGGGTGTCTTACTGTGTTTTTTCAGAAGTAGTTGTGTTTTGAGGCCTAATCCAAAGCCTAATCTTTTTTATAATGGAGCAACTGATAATGAAGACTATATTCAACTGTCTTCAGGAGGTAACAATCACCACTGTGCTGTCTGCTACAGAATAAATATATCAGCAACTTTTGATCCATTTAAATTCCATGAAATTAATGCAAACTTTGAAAGCCTTTAATATGTCCCCTAGAGGCACAATAAGGAGTTTTCTGTGACTCATTTAAGATTAATAATCTTCAGGAAAGCAGAAATTGTAGTTGCATCAGCATTGTGGCTGTTGTAGGTGATTTTTCTTTCTACCTGTTATACTAGATAAATCCAAGAGGTTGAACAATGAAGTGTCTGTTATGATTAAAAAGGTTTATTAACAAAAGAATTTTGGTGACTGATGCCATGTCCTACTACCTGCATTTGAACGATCACTGTGTTTCCCTGCTGCTGAATAACATAGGCAAATAAAAATATCAGGAAAATGGGTGCAAGTACTTGGTGCCTGTGAAGAGACAGAGTCAATACTGCATGTTCTTCTTTCATGCCACAGTGGTCTCAGAGAAATTCCTCTCCACAAAAATGATGAAAAAAATGATGAAAGCAGTCAATGTATGATGATCTTGGGTGGGTCACGAGGAATTACGAGCTCTTACTGTGTTGCCTGCACTTTGCCAAAATGACACTGGTCTGGGCTTCTGTCATTTTGGCACCTGACTCTCAAACTGCTGTTTGTGGCTTGGCAGGAGTTGTGGCTCAGCTCCTGACATTCTCAAATACGGTTGGTTTGCAGGTTCCCCTGAGAGAGTTTGTGTGCATAGCACTTCTCTACATGGGTCTGTCACTTCTGGGTCAATAATGAAGTCTGCCTAACCTGGCTCAGCATTAACTCCTTGCAAGCCTGATGCTGGAAATGTAAAGCTTATTTTGTTAGAGCAAAGCATTGTGTTATTGATGACTGATTTATGAATTAAATTGCAATTAAATGAGAAACAATAAAATTATTCTAAATTATATGGAAGATGAAGACTCCTTTTTGGCTGCTCCATTATCTTGCCTAGTTTGATGGGCTCAACACATTCTTTATTCTTCCAAGGGCTGTCCTGTCTCATTAATGCTCTAAAGCTGTCATCTGTGGAAGATGGCCTCACTCTGACTCATTGTGTTATTCCTAATTTACTCATGTTGCCATTCCACTAAAATATGGATTTTGTCCCACACCTAGGTGCTTTTTAAATTTACAGTCCCATTTTGTTTTTGTTAGCCACTCCTAGCTTCAAGACTACTCCAACTCTTTATAAACTGTATATCAAGGCATACTGAGAATCACTTTGTCTAATTTGTGGTTGTTTCCTCATGGTGCCTACGCATGATTTGCTATTAAATGGTTGACATTTGGTACTAAGAAAACTTCTGTTGTCCTTTTCCTTTCCCCATGCCTCCATACATCTCATCAGTTTTAGGGGACAATGTTAATACTAACCTACTAACTTTAAACTAGTTGCACTATTAATTCCATTTGAAGTACTTGCACTGATTTATTTAAAATGAGCAGTTGTTAACTACCATCAAAACACCCTCTGATAGTGTGATGTTGAGAGCCATCCTTCTGGGGAGCATAAAAATTAGGGAGCTTATATATAGGTGTCTTGTTCATGAGTAATGGGGAACCAGGGTGTAATTTTTGCTAACTCAGCATCCGCTGCATAAGATGCGAGGAGAGAATTTTCTCATCCAGACAAGTATTGTACTTGTTACCAGTTTTTTGTTAATAAAATATTTTGTTGTATTCCTGCTAACACATTCTGCAATATAAATCCTAGGTGTATAATGTGTTTAAACCATACTTTTTCTTGTAAGAAAAGCTGCTTGCTTTGTTTCCAAGAAATATGTATTTGCCAATTAGGTATACCAGTTCTGTCTGCAGTTAACTTTGCTCACACAGCTAATCCCAGTGACTAGAGTGAGGTTACTCCCCAAAGTAAAATTGAGCATAGCATGTGTGTATACATTTGCAGGTTTGGAGGTTTAGTATTACTAAATTGTTTACAATTAACAGCTTAATTTACAGGCCTTTACTCAAGAGTAATACATGGACTGCTTCTCTGAAGAAAGATTGCTTTTATGAAGGAAGTTTATTTTGTTTTTAAAAAGCCTATTTAAAGTCTTATGAAAATGGCCTGCAACAGGTTAGTTGACCTGTATTAATTCGTTTTACAAATGATGCTTTTGTAGAAAAACTGAGTTGTGTGGGGTTGTTTTTCCCCTTTGGGTAGAAGACCAATTTGTCATTCACATGACAATCTAAAGATCCTCAAAAGAAGAAGAAAAAATAATACTGGAAAACAATGAAATGAACTAACATTGATTTGATTTCCCTCAAAAGCTGAGAGTTGTGAAGTTCCAGGACTGATTTGTGTTTTCTTTTTTTTTTTGGGGGGTAGGATGGGGTGGGGAGAGTAGTTTAATAGAGCGCTATATAGTATGGAGCAATCTGAAAAGTCATCTTGCTTGACTGAGGCTTTCAACTCAGAAATTAAACCAGACTCAAAGACTGGCTTATTACCTTTTCCCTTTAATAAGTATTTATTTATATCGTAACTCAGATTATGACCTCACTTTCTGTTGTGTTGAGGGGAGTGTGTGGTTCTGCAGAGCTCATTGTTCCCATTTTAATAATAATGTATACCTGCATTTATAATCTTGCAGATATATATACATTTGTGCATGTCTGTCTCTGTACATATATATATTTATATACATCCCTATTAGTTAAACAAGAGTATTCTTCCAAACTCTTACTCACAGACATACTTCTGTAGAGCACAAAGAGTTTTACATTATGCATATGATGTGTTCTCTGCTGTAACAAAGTTTGTACTCTATATTTTTGAGGTCATGTACGTGATTTTTAATGTGAGAATTTTATAAAATATTACAAAGCAAGTCTTCTCTTACTTTTATCATTAGACAACTCTTTCATTGTCAGTAACAGTGCCACTAGGATCAGCTAGAGGGTGAAGGGTATGGCCATTCTCAGATGCAGCAACCCTACCTAGTGGTAATGTTATAGGAGCAAGACATTTCAACTAATAATTGAACTATAATATCCTGTTCTTCAGCACAGTGTCCATGTATCCAATCTATATCATTGTTATTTATATGGTGCTCAAGCTGCTTTCAGAAAAAGTAAAAAAGCATATAGACTTAAAAATACCAAAGTGGCTATAGGTGAATATATAGGGGAAGAAAAATGTAAAGGGATTGAAAACTGTATTCTAATAGCAGAAAGGTAGCTTTTCTGGTCTTCTAAAATCTTAAAATGCCTTCAAAACAATGACATTTTATTTAGACATTCAATAGAAGGACTTTATGATAAGCGTGGAGCTCCTCTGCATTAGACAATTACTTGCTTGACTTTAATGTACCATGATGAATTTTCTTAAAAGTAAAATAAAAGTGAAATTAAGCAGGGTGAGGCCTCAGGTTAGGCATGCAGAAAAGGAAGTAGTTGTTGGAATACTTAGTTTTCCTTTGTGCTACTTTATCTGAATTTTTGCATTGCTTTGGAAGCCAAGCCTTCAGAAACATACTGGAGAAGTAGCTGGAACTCAAAAAAGTGGTGTGTGGAGAAAATGAACAAGTAGGCTCAAAGATGGGAAATGCTAGAGCTGGGCACAGGAATGTTTACATAAGCGAGCTCACTAGAACATACACACTGAAAAGTTTTACCATTGAGATGCATGCATCTTCGGTGACCACAGTTCATGCACTTCCACTAATGCAAAGTGATCTTTTTCAGAATTCATCTTCTAGATGGTCAAGTGACCCCCCAGAAGGGGTTTGGTTTTTGTTTTTTCTGCCATGCCATAGCATCCTTTTTGTTTTCTGATTCCATAATTGCCTTATGACTGAATGGCAATGCTAATACATTTTTTTTTTTTGGTAGTCTTAGTGAGTGCACTGCAGTCCAACTCATCTGGAGATAATTTTAGTGAACTATCTAGCTTTTTTATGTCTCTGGCATACACAACTGAAAACATATGTTATGTCCTCAGAATGTGTAGGCCATAAGAGTTAACAAAATTGAAATCCACTTAAAGACTCTCCCTCTCCCTTTTCTGATCACCTTTCATCTTCCTGTGTCCCATCACCCCTTCCCTTCTCTTTCTCTACTTCCTTCTCTTCTTGCATTCACTGTCAGGAAGGGCCGGCACCGAAGGGCCAGTTCAGCACAACACGACGCCGGCAGAGACTAGCAGCTGCAGTGGCTACAACAGTGAGTGGATTTAAAAATCAAGGGATAGTTCTAAAGATGGGAAGCTGTGTAACTTGGATGTGTAATAAGCTTATGAAAATGTTTCTTGCACTTTTTGGAGGTGGCACTACCCACTTTCTTCTGAGTTTCTTAGAAGTGGTCAGGCCTGACACAAATGACTTCCATAAATGTGGGTCTGAGCTTGTTCACATGGTACATGTCCCTCCTCCTTTATTCAAGTGCAAGTGATGGGGTTAGACTTAGGCTCTGCACTATTTGAACTTGTCTTTGACATACTCTGTGATACACTATAAAAATGGAAAGAAATGGTCAAAGTCTGTTAAAAGATTCTTGTGACAGTCTATAGTAAGCAGAACCAAGGAGATACAAACAACCATGGGATTAAAAAATTTCCTCATTTTTTTCTTTTACTTTTTTTTCTTTTTTTAAGTCATATGAGGTTAGCCTTTTCATTTGAGACACTTTCCGTTTACATCCCATATTCCCAAAAAGTCATATTACTACCTCTGGTGTCTGTATTTAGTTCTGCTAATTCTTCGTCTTTGACACAAAACGTGGAGCTATGAAATCAACACAGGAGCTGGGAATTGGGAGGGAAAACTCTGTGAAATCAAATTAGCATCAAAAGGACATCTTCAGCTACTGCTTTGTCAGGGAAGAACTTACTAGGAATGTACGATAGAGACATTAGCACTAATCTATCAACTGATTAGTACAACAGCTAGATAGGGAAGACTTCAGCCAAAGACTGAAGTGAGCTTTAAATGCATACCCCTTACCTAGCCCAAGCACTGAATGTCTTCACCAGGCTAAAGTATTCCAGGGTCTGCTGCTCCAGCCCATAGCTAAAATCCCCTAGCTCAGACATAGCTTCTGCTTAAGCCTGAATACCTCAACCACAAAACTCAGTTTTTACTGGTTTACTTTAGGCCCTCCTAAAAAGCATGAGAGAAATCAGTGTTTCTCCTGTTCCCAAATTAACTCATCTAAATTTAATCCCCTATAATCAGTTGATGCTGAATGCTGTGCTCAATAATTGATTGATATTCTGACCTCATTGGTCTGCCTGCCTAGTGGAGAAATCAACTCGCTTCTCAGTTTATGTGGCTGAGCTGTATCAGTGGGAGGCTCTAACTGGTAGGTTCAGCAGTAGTTAAACAGTATTGGCAAGAGCTGTACCAAGGAGTACTTAAGAGGAGCAAACACAGCTGGACTTAGGTTGTACGGCAGTAGTCCAGGGAATTGCTGAGTTGTTACCTGCTGGTAACAACCTGCTGGAGGAGCTGGAAAAAGCACAGGAGGAAGGAAATCTAGAGGAACCAAAATGACTCTGCAGCTATTGCAGCGGTCGTGGCAATGGCCCATTTTTCCTGGCTGATGTAGCAAAGCGCTTGTCTCTTCTAGACAGTGAAGCTGTGTGTATAGACTGACGGATACAGAATTACATCAGTTAAATGCACGGCAGAAATAGGAGGTTTTTCTTACAAGCCACTCTACCAGGAACAGTCTGTTCCTACATGAACATGTAATTCTGAAGAAGGTGATGGATGAGTGGGTATTACACCCATGGCATAAAGCAGAAAGTCAGGATAAGGTACATCTGAGGCCATGTCTACAAGAGTGTGTGTATGGAGGAAACCAGAGCGATGCATGAAGCAGCTAAATATTTTTAAAAAAAACTCCAAAATGGCAACAACAACAACAAAAAAATCCCAACCGAAAAAAGAATGGGTATAAAGTCAGAATCAAGTCACCATGCATATAGAGAGAAAGCACAGCAGTGAAAGGAAAAAGGGGGAAGAGAAGTACGTTGGCAGTGTTTCTTGGATTGTTGCCTATTCAAGAGAATGTGTTGGTTCAGTGTGGATTTGTTTCATCTGTTGTGGAAAGTAGCTTGGAAACTTTTCTAAAAAATGCATATGAGGAGAGTACATGTCAGTCAACGGTTCAGTATTTTTGGTTCTTGTGTTTAAAGCAGTCGGCAAAGCAGCTACTTGTCTCTGTCATGTGAATGTATATTTCTTGCAAGCAGTCTGACAGTATTTGTAGAACATGTGAATGCTGTTTCTAGGACATACTTTAAAATGTTATTTTTCCAATAAACCTCACTGTAGAAGCATTGCTTTTCAGCCTGGCCAGCTGAGGTATGAGGCAGAAATGATGGATCTAAAGCAGGTCTCTTTAGCTAGGTTCATCACAAAGTGACTAAAGAGCCCCCGCTCCCCCATGTGTGGGCAGCCTGCCTGCAGCTCTTCCAGTCTGTGTGGGGCAAGGGCAACCTACCCCATCAGCACAGGCATGTGGGGCTGTGGGGACTCTCCCTCAAGCTCCTGCATGCTGGGATCAGCTTTCGTTCCTGCCTTCTGGATGGGATTGAGGTTTGGGTATGTGCTCCCCGCACACACAGCTATTGTGTAGCCACCTACTTTGTCCTCCTGGAGCCATCGGGAGCAACTGAAACTTTGTGATGCTCCCAGAAAGAATGTTCTGGGAACATGCTCTCTGATTTAAGAAGTGAAAAGGTTTTGTAAAGGAAACTTGAAATTAACCTACATTTAGTCACATTAGTCAATTAACCTAGTTTTGTTGGGCTATTGAGAGAAGCAGTCTGGTACTCATGAAGAAGATAGTGGGGTATATATCCAGTATGAATGGAAGGAATTTATTCTACATCTGTTAATGAAATCTTCTTGATACAATGCTAAAATGAGGTCAAATAAAAAATACCTACTTTGTTGATACAGCTGGAAATCAAAATACATGAGAGAAGAGAATAAAGTTTATACTGGATAGGTGCCATAAAGCTATTATTTTATGTGCTATATGTATCTGGAAATTAAGGAAGAACAGGATGAAAAATGGTACTTTGCAGAATATGCTCATGAGTGGAATGAGATGTGATGAATAGATCCAACAGGATTTTGAGGATTTCATTAGAGAATGAGAAACCTAAAACATATAGATGACAACTTTTATAGGAAGGGATTGATAAAACCATTCCCTGATCTGATCAAATAACAAGGTACCAATTTAAAATACTGACGGTAGTATAGAACTTACCTGTTGATAAAAATACTTAGTAATATGACTTTTTATGTTATCTGCTGCTCTTTATCATGCCTCAGAAGACACATTTTATATTTTGGCCCTACTTTTCATATTTGAATAATTACTTTGGGCTGCAGTGTGGAAATTCTTGGTTTATACATTTGATCAATATAATAAAATAAATTAGATTTCATGTGTTCAATGTGTTTAACAGTGCTTAATATTTAAGCAACAAAATGTAGTTCTGCATGCCTTTCCTTTGCATTTAAATTTGAAAATTGGGTTCTTGGCCTGATTTTTATACAAATGTGTGTAAATGGTAAAATAAAACACAACATACACTCACACACACACGTCACATGTAACAGTGGTAGCCACACATTGCATATGTAGCATATAGGTAACCGTTCAGTACATATGATACATGTGTATATAACTTATAAAGATTTGCATATATATTTTTATTACTGTACCTGAAAAGTATAGAAGGAGGAGAAGTAGAAATGATAATAAATTAAAATCTTTGCTCCATCTTACTAAACTGTATCTCTTAGCTTTTATTTATGGTTCATGTACTTTAAATGAAAACCAGGCAGAGTTTTGATTTTTTGGGGGGGTGGTTGTTAATTTGTTTAGGTAGAGAGAATATAGAAAGATTATATGCTTTTTCCCTCTTCATAGTTGCCAATACAGTGAGTTTCAGCTCAAGATTTACCAATAGTTTTGAAAAACTTCAATGATATATCTGGTAACATTATATCCTATTTCTAAATCTGTGGAGGATCTTGCATACATCAAATGTTGGTATTGTAACAACAGTCATACTACATGTACTCTCAAATGTCCAAATACAAAGCAACGTGTGTCATGGTTCAATTTTCCAGTCGTCTTTTAAGCATTAGGATATGGTCCATTTTTGTAAATGTTAGACTTTAAATGCTCCATTGTTAGGTGTTAGCTATGTATTTAGGCCTTCTTTTGTCTGTTTCAGTGAAAAGTTTCAAGAAAATTCTGTGTCAGCTGTGCTGAGCTTTAGGAGAGTAAAAAGTTACATGTTCACTCTTACCATGTTCTTCACACTGCGGACTAAGTCTTTTGTTTTCAGAAGAAATTTGTATTTTGTTTCAACAGAGCCAAAAGGTTGATTGCACCTTATACAATATTTCTTCACTGTTTCTCGCTGTAGGTCCCTTTCAGTGCTACAATGTCACCCGTTCGACTGCATTCATCCAATCCCAACCTTTGTGCAGACATTGAGTTTCAGACTCCCCCAAGCCATGTAACGGACCCTCTGGAGTGCTCTACTGAGTACATGAAGCTTCAAGAAGAATTCTGCCTGATGGCACAAAAAGGTAACTGGAAATGTCAAATCTTTCCTTTATTGTGCTTCTCTGTTGTGTTTCTTTAGTGCCTTCACTTCGTTATGGCCAGAGAGTTCATCTGCATTAGATGATACTGCATAAGAATTTTTAGCAGGTCAGGTGGCTTATATAAAGACAACATGTTTTATCCTTCTTACATTTTCCATGGATGTTGTGAATATAGAGATAGGTAAATGCTGTCTGATAAAAGATTTTTTTGGAACTTCTGAACTACTTTCTGCATCTTTTAAATATGTGACTGAATTTGCAAACATTTTGTTTCTCAATAAAATGCTTTATTTCTCCCCAAAGATGAATCAGAATGTCACTGCTACGTATAATGTTGTGCAATTCATTTTGTGCAATGTTTTCTACATCAGTGGAAACAATGGAAGAGCTTATTGCTAGAATGTACTTGAGAAATGCCAGTTTATTGCCAATAAATGAATGGTTTTACAGACCAAAAAATACTATTTTTAAAAAGGCTTGTTATCAGTTTGCTACCTGTTATATAACAAACATAGGAAAAATGTGAGACTGATATCTTAAAAAATGTAAAAAACCTGTTTAAAGACCAAGTAATCCTCTATTAGTGCTCTATTAAGTCTTAGTAGAACTGATTTTTTTTATTGCTCTGGAAAAAAAAAAAAAAAAAAACCAGAAAGAAAAGAACACACCCTGGACACAGGTTTTCCAAATATGCACCTTTCCATATGTTCAGCACCAGGAATTTGCTCAGGTGACTTATGTGTAAACATACAGTATGCACATTCCAACCTCAACCTGTTTGTACTTAATTTGGCATGCATTACTTGAAGTTCAGATCCTTGTTTCAAATTTCTGTAACTGTGGGATGGAAATCTTACTCTCCATCTTTACTGCTGAAATATTGTAATAGATGTCAATGTGCAGTTCTGTAGCTGAGAAAACACTTGTTTTCTTTTTTTTCTTTCTGCTTAGTGCATTCTCTTTTGAAGTCTGCCTTTAACAGCATAGCTATAGAGAAGGAGAAGCTTAAGCAGATTGTTTCAGAGCAGGATCTTACAGGCCACAATGCTCAAATAGCACACCTCAGACAGTCCCTCTCTCAGGTATGTTCTTGATTTGGTTTCACGCACGTCTAGCTTGCCAGATGCACTATTTCTTTTGTATTTTGGCCATTTCCTGAGGTAGAATGAGCCAAGAAAAAGCCAAGTTCTTGACCAGAACTATGACATGTGTTCTGTTATAACATAGGTCTAACCTCAATGCATGTGGAGGTGAAGGATATCATTTGTTTGTGTAAACACGTATCTGTTGTGGTTTTTCAAAGTAAAGAAAAAGGATCAAATATTTTTATACAAATGTTGGATATCTTTCCTGGAGCTGTTTCCAGCACAGTCAAGGAGATATTGTTTTCTTAAGTAAGTTTTAAATTTTGACTGTATATGTTCAGATTTCTTTTATATGTCCATATCTCTAACTGCAAAAGGAACCATGGGTTACAGGATAACAATGGGAAAATTGGATTTTCAGATACACGCTTGTTACTGTCCAGCATCTCTCTCACTTAAGCCAAGGGAAAAATTGTCATTGGGTTTAGTGGGGAAGAAGAGGTAAAGTGACAGTAAGTCATCAGGTTGCAAAATAACTCACATTTTTTAATTAATTGTTGAGGAAATATAAAAGCTTTTACTCTGAAGAATGGATTGGTGTGGAGTAATGCATCTGCAAGAAATGTGAGCAGATTTTTAAAAGCCAAACAGAACTTCACCAAATGTGTATATAATTTCATACACTGTTACTGTTACTGTGTTGGAGGTTTTTGCTATGACATTAAAATTGATGCACAATGTTTCTATAGATACAGATGCATATTATGTTACACAGGTTGATTACTGTGCGTTGTAATAAAGAAAGCGTAACCATTTCTGGTTATTGATACTGATTTAATTAAGACCTGTGGAGACTTACTAGCAACTTGTATGAAATAGATGATCACGTTTTCTTCTTGTTCCTGGCCTCCAGTGTCAGTCTAAAAGTCACTGTCGCACATTAGTTTATAGTCTCAGTGGGGCAGAAGTGGAAATTTGACCTTAGTCTGATGTCCAGGTTTGCCCAATCTCATGACCAGGTTTAGACAGTGTAAGAAGCTAGTGCCAGGCTGCTGTTAGTTGCCACCTTCCCTTCCTGGTATATGGCAACTGCGAACACGCCCAAACCATTTCAGAATAAAGCAAAATGGGGTAATTTAAACTGTTCAGTGACAGTTTAAGCTAACCTATTTTACTTTTGGTCCTACTTTGTTTTGATACATTCATGCAATCTATTCCTGAGTCTGCATTAGGGGGAGGCAGAAGAGGATTCTTACTCCATTGTAACAGACATTTTCTACTAAAACAGTATGTCTGTCTGTTGTTCTTGTCTATAACTGTCAGTGCTGGGGATATCTTAGGGTTAAGTCAGTTCATGTTCTAGGTATGTCACATATTATAATTTTTCTGGATTCCAGAATCTTGCACATGAGTCTCTCTAGATAACAGATAATATGTATATATGCACCCAAATTTATAATCTACATTGGGCTTTAAAAAAGGAGAAAATTTTAAAAAGCAGATACTGGACACCAGTTGAATTCTATTGATATTTGTGACACTCTAATGGATCAGCAGTTTGAAATGAGTACACACATGCAAATATATCAAATTGATCTGGATGGGCAAACACCCAATGATACTAGCAATTATGTTGGTTTTGCTGGAAAGGAAGCAATTTCCTTTTGCAGGCTCTAAGTGTGGATAACCTTGATTCAGAAGTTGTAAACCAAGAATTGCCTCTTCGGGCTTTTTGCGAGTAGTTCCCATTTGTTGTGCTGCAGTTTCATTCTTTCTTGCTGCATTCACTCCCCATTTCCATAACGTACATAACCCACCAGTATACCTGCTAAAGAGCTATCTGGTGAATTGAGGTAGAATGTCACTGTTACGCTGTGGAGGCATATCTGTCCCCCCTGCCTCCTGAAAATCACTGAAGGCAAACCAAGCAAAAGATTAAATCATGCTAGAGAGGATCTCAAAATAGGTATCTCTCTAAAAATGAAAGAAAGGAGGTTCTGTGTTTTCTTAGGAAATTGCTGGGAAGAAGCTAATTTTTTTTTTCCTGTTTAACGCTTACTTTTTAATTTTAAATGAAATGTGCAATTTTTATTTTAAGGCTCTCAACCAGAATGCTGAACTAAGGAGTCGCTTGAACAGAATACATTCAGAATCTGTTATTTGTGATCAGGTTGTCAGTGTAAATATTATCCCTAGTCCTGATGAGGTAAGACTTTGGCCTTTAATGGATTTAGAGTACAATCAAACCTTGCTAATTCTCACTAACAGCTGAAACACACATGGCAAATTATAGCATTTTTCAGATTGGCAAGTGTTCATTTATAGAAAAAGTCAGATTATACTTTCCCTACATGAAACTTCTGTCTTTTATTTTGCATATGTCGGATCTCATGAAAGAACTCAGTTTAATCTCTGCAGAGAAACAGGGAAGAACTCTAGTTTTGGAATATTAATTGTTGGTCGTGGGAATTAGTGAGGTTTTACTGTATTTGAATGTAACACACAGTAGCTAACCAATTCTGTATCTTAGTTTCTTGCCAAATCAACAGAACAGTTTAGTATTTAATGGCCTGATCCTGCAAGTGCTTAAAGGGCACTTAATGTTTAATATCTTGAGGGGTACTGCTGAAATAAAAAGTTTCAGTCTATGAATGAAGCAGTATACTAATATCATGTTTGTAATATCTAGTCTTTTTTTGTTTTGCTTTCCTCAGTCAACAGATTACCGAACATTTGTATTAATAACAAGTCAGCTTCCCTCATGAGAAGGACAAATCTGAATTTTGCAAGCTGTAATATGTTACAATTAATGTGGTCACTTTGACAACCATTCTGCTTGCATTTTGTGAAAATATTTTTCATTTGTCATTTCCACTATTTTTTTTCTATGCATACACCATTCCAATTAACGTATTCTTGTCTCCTAATTATTTCTTCCAACAAGAAAGGAAGGTGAAAGTATGCTTCCAATTACTTTTGTTTATCTGTTTTTGGAAAACATCCAATTTTTGCAAGAGTCCAGCATGTTGGAGAGTAGCAATAGAAGATAGACTTGAAGCAGTGCCACAGCACAGCAATCTGCAGTGAAGTTCTGAGCAATGACCATTTCTTCTATTTTGTATATTTTGTTGGTTAGTTGTTTCTTTTTCATATATACATTGTTATCTCGGTACAAGCATGTCTGACAGGAGTTTTTCAAAGAGGTTCCCGGACCTCTCATTCACTTCTTCTCTTGATTGCTTCATATAAATAATCTTGCAGTGTGTCAATAATGCCTGTGTGAGCGTCTTTTTCAGGTAGGGGGATGTGTATTTTTCAAAGTCTCTCTAGCTTATACAAAAACTTAAAATTTTAATCACTTCCTGTAAAGATAATGGTGAAATGAGCTTCTGTTTCCACTATAATTCATCAAACATCGTAAACCATCTACAAGATTATAAGCTCCAATGAAAAAGGAATGGTTTTTGACTTCTCAGCTTGTTTATGATTTTTTTTTGTTGTTAGTGCATTTTGAAGCAACTATATAGAATAATTCCACAGGATTAAGATGTCAACAAAACCATTTGCAGGACTTCTGTAGTAAGATTAATGGGGATGGAGTTGCAAGAAGATGTGTTTAGAAGGGCTTCAGTAGTTTCAGCTCTATTATCTCCCAGAAGCAACAAGCTGTATAAATTAAGGGATTAAGTCAGAAGTCGGCTTCCCTCCACAGCAGCAGCTCCTTTGGTGGAATGGCACAGGGAGAGAATCTTAATTTTTTCCCCGTTTCTTAAAGTGATAGCCTGTAGGGTAACACATTGAAAGCTGGTGTTCCTCCCATCAATAGCAGGAAGAGGAAGATATATTCCACTGTTTAAATTAGCTTGCCCCCATACTGATATACACATAACACAATTCTGTACCCTTGCCTTTGCTCTTAAATTCTCATTATAATAAATCAGAGGGAGTTCATTCCCTTTAGTAGTATTGAGTCAGTGTTAATGGCATAATTCAAATGAGATTTGGAGTACAAACATAGAATAAAAGCACATAACTATATGTTACAGCCATCTTCCTGAATATTCAAATATTTGAAACATTTGTCACTAAACTGGTTCACAAATGCATTTATTTTGAAACTAACTTATAACTCCCTGACCTTATAAGGCTTTATATTTGAGTTTTAGTTGTATCAAAGCTTGCTCCCAGTGATGTAATTTGTTACGACCAGGTATCTTTTAATCTGAATTTCATAGTTGAATTTGTCTGACATAATCCAGCTATTGTCCACAAAATCATTCCTCTGGATGCAGAACTAGGTCTGTGATTATTCGTGCTGCTAAAACTTAGCATCTGATGCTGAGCAGGCCTCAAATGAAGACATGTATCTCAGTGCTCAAACTGCACCTCATGTTGTAACTGTCAAAGTCTCATCTGTTATATACACACAAAGCCCTACTAATATGCTGTCTTTACTATCTGTGCTTGTATTTGGCATAGCAGAATTATTCAGGTGATTTACCCCTTCTATGCATATTTCTTTTGTATTAGAAATAATACTTTTATTTTTCTGTGCTTTATTTACAGACAGGTGAACAAATTCATGTCAGTTTGCCACTGTCTCAGCAAGTTTCTAATGAGAGCAGGCTCTCTATGTCTGAATCCGTTTCAGAGTTCTTTGATGCACAGGAAGTGCTTCTATCTGCCAGCTCATCAGAAAACGAGGTAGGCTATGACAGCATGCTGCAGCTTTGCTGTTGGACAGATTTAGATGTTGCTACCACTAGTGAGGTTTGTTTTTTTTTTTTAAATAATGTTACTTCGAATAAAAAGGTACCAGAATGTGCAAGGTGTAGATAAATGTACCTGAGACTCCCTTGTGATGGGGTGCAGAAGTTCCCTGAAGTGTAAAACAGTTGAAAGTTGTATCAGTAGCTTATGTTCAGTACATGTCCTTGCTAGACTATGGCAGTTTCACGTAAGGATGACATAGACAAGGACAATTATGTCTGACTATGCAGTCAACTAATTTAGATTTTAAAATATTAATTTTTAAAAAAGGTATTCTAGTATATATATGAAGTTA
>VZTL01051139.1:0-11939 GCA_013400535.1 Scopus umbretta | reverse complement strand
TCGAATCCTGTGTTCAGTTTTGTAGCACCTTTCTTCTTGAGGTCATGAAGCAGAGAGACCTGAAAGTTCCAGAACTGGAAAGCAGGAAGTTGAAGAGCATAGCTTCCCCAGAAAAGTCTGTAATTGACCTCCAGATTGAGGGAATAAAATTTAGGTCTTGTCTTGTAGATGTCTTTAGTTGTGCTAAGTGTCTCAGATCCCAATATAGTCAACACATTCAATGGAGCCTTCGAAGTGATCTAGCTCACCACTTGCTTGGAGCCCAGTGATCTAAGCATAGGTATCTAGAGCCATTTGATATGATCTGAGACATCAGCACGGGGCTGGCAGATGTGATGCAGAACCTGTGGGCTGTTTCTGGACCAGCAACTGGAAGGTAAATGAGGTAGTCCAGAGCATCTTGATAGATACATTTGCCTAGGCAACTGAATTGCACCCTAGGATTCCTTCTTCAGGGGGTGCTGAATTGCTGCCTAGGCTCCACCAAATATATTGATTAGATCATCATTGTCTACAGTGGAACCTTAAATACCTAGTGCTAGTGTAGATACCTCTGTATAGACACCTGAATGTAGGTGTCTGTATCTATAAATAGCAAAGCTGAAAACTACCTCTAGGGTTTTAACATTTCTGGTGATGATATACCTTAAAAAAATCCATTGCTGAATTCTGACAGAAGCTCTGTGTAGACATGCAGTTCATATAGAGGGGCCTGCAAAGGGATTGATGAGCCAAGGGAACATGTGGCCATTCAAGAATCTTTCATGTTTTAATTCTGTTACTACTTATTCCCGACGGAAAGCCTTTCGTTATTTCTACTTGTTAATTATGTCAACGTGTACGTGAGAACATTCAGAATCTTGCTTGATTCATCTTACAACTTGGGGCCCAAATGTTTGGCATTATTAATTCTTGTGGGAACACAGAAAATTATATTCACATTCTCATTCACATCTTCACAGACTAAATGCGCGAGAGTTCTGCATTATGAGAAGGCTTATAGTCTAAGTGAGGAGGTTTTCATCCTGTATTTCATTCCAGTATTCATCTGGCTAGCAAAGCTGATCAGAGGAAAGGGTTAAACAACGTGTCACCTCTGTAATCCAGCTCTCCAGTGACTCAAAGCTGAGGTTTGTCAGTGAGCACACCTACACAATGCCACGCCATCTAGTTCAGAGACACCTTAGCGAGCTCTGAATAAATTAACTCAGGTGTTAGAAGCAGACTGTCTACTGTACTGCTGTACCGGACAGTATCCAGTGCTAAGCTGTAAAGAAAGAAATACTTTAATGCCATGCCATGTGAATATGGATAGAGCTCTGGGAATCAGTGTCAAGGAAACTATGTGCTTTGGGGTTCACATTGTAATAGTTACTAATGTTTTATTGCTCTTTGTGGTCGATGTCATTCTGCAGCACAAACACTTTCTTCCAAGACAGATGACTAATGCCATTTCATGTCCCTGGAATTTGTAGTTTCATTTCTCTTGTTGGTTTTTAAATAGAGTTGAAGAGTCATACAGAAGGATGGTGAATCCTGCATGCCAAGAGGTCGATGCCAGCCCCTCCAAGGAAGAAGTTCTCAAGACAGTGCTACACCTAATTAAAAAACACTGTGCTTTGTGACAGCAACTTCTGTGTAATAGTACTTAAAAGATACTTTTTGTTGTACTTCTATTTTTGGTACCTGAAAATGCACTGTGATGTGTTTCATCCCACAGAACAGTCATCTTTTTCTTCTGTCGACTGTAATCTGGGCAGGTTATTTGTTTCACTGTTGCCTGCTGCTACTTTTCTGTATAAGGCAAAATACCGCTCCCATCTTGTTCAGCGTTCTTAGTAAAGCCACAAACACACAACGGTTCTGTACAAAGTACCTCAGAGTGCTCTTTGATGCTGTGACATTTCAAGACCCTATCGTGTTGTGTCTTCATCACCAGGAGAACCTATTGCGCTGTGTGCCAGAATTCACTGCCACAATTCCTTGGGCACCTAATGCAGGAGCATTAGGTGCCCAAGGAGAGGCTGAAATGTCATCTGACAGTAAAACAATAAAATGATCATAACATTGAGGAATCCAATGGCCCAGTGTTGTTTACAGAGTAGAGGATGAGCACCTGCTCCTGTGATTGACGTGCTGAAAAAATGTGACATAAATGGGGGCCAATAAGCATCTAGACTTCTAAGTAATAAAGTCTAAGCCTGTCAACGTATGCAACTGAAATATCAATTCATTTCAGAGGGAAACAGGAGGATGCTGACATATTGGAAACATAGACTTGAGAAGAACCTGAAATTAAAAACATTTGATAAATGATTGCTAAAATGTTTTTCTACAAACTATTTTCTCTATCCTGGTAATAGCTTTGTCCACATGAATTTCTGTGCTTTTGAGAGAAATGAAATGAAAAGCCACAGAGAATCTGAGCAATGAGAATGATTGTACCTTTTCACTTCACCTTTTCTTTCTTGTGTGGGTTTTTGCCCATGTTGAATGTGAAAGCAGGCTACCATCAAGACTTGAGCTCTCCAAAGCTATTGTTACTCCTAATTGTAAAACTAAACATACGGATAAGCCTTTGTGGGGTCAGAAATGAACTGCAGATCCAGAAGGAACATAACTACATTTGATTTAAAACACTATTTTTACTTACTTTCCTGTGTTAAGCAAATGCATTTTTCAATGAATCTGTCCTGTAAATAAAAATGTACTCAGTACTGCAGTTCCTATATCCAATATGTGTACACAAGGAGATTGAAGGAAAAAACTTCTAAAAATACATATTATTCATCCACTCTTTAAGATTTGTGAGTTTTTGCTATTAATATAATACATTTATACATACTAGTAAGATATGCTCTTGTATTTGGTGTATTATTTGTGTAACAGTAGCCTTGGGACTCTTCACACATGCAGACTGGAAATATATAGTTGTAAGTGCTCCACTTATTTTAGAAATTATGAAGCATTCAGGTATTCAGTCCTAGATAAAGGAAATTCACATATAGGGAGCATGACTGCGCATGGATGATTAGGATACAAACAGTGTGCCTGGCCTTAATGTTTTGTAGCCTTAGGTTTTCCAGCTAAGAGATCACTTGGCCTGAGGAATGCTACTAAAAGCCTTTTCTCCATATGCAAACTTGCACGTGAAGCCAGATCGCCTAGGTTTTGATGCCGAGTTCTTAAAAGTGTAGGTTTGTATTTAAAAAAGTGCTGATAATATACATGTAATTGGTGGCATCAGACACTATGAATTACATAACTGCAGTATGTATTCATAGTTCATGTTTTTCTTCAACCCAAAGTTAGGCGGACTAGCAGAACAGCAAAGCAAGGTAGATCAAACCAACATGTCCCTTTCTCACGTCTTTGTCAGAATTGAAGGTCTGCAAGAGGTTGTGTGCCACATGCAGGATGTTAATGTGTGTAATCACTTCTCATTTCTGTGGCATTTCTGCCACATTTTTGTCCACAGTGTCTAAAAAGACTGCACCATTACTTTAATTTACATTTATAACAAATGTAGAGGTTTGTCACCAGCTGCTGAAATGCAGGCAGCTCTGGGAGAAGAGCAGCAGGAATACACGCACACCTGCCATAGCATGCCCAGCAAGAGCATCACCTGCTTCATGAGTTATAAACTGTTTTGCTGGGCAGTCTGATGGCCACGAGAGGTCAGGATTTTGGTTTCAGTGCTTAAAAGACCTGATGCTCCAAATAATTCCATGCGGATTAAGAATTTTAGGCTACATCTTGGTAGATAAAACTGTTTTTCTGCAGTTTTGGAGTCTGGTCACTGTGTAAGACTGGGAGGTTAGCCCATAACACAGCGCTGGCTGGTAGCTACCAGCCTCTCCATGCAGTCCCAAGCATGGTCAGCCCCTGGAGCATCTGTTTACTTGTGGCCAACCCATTTTGGAGGCCAGGTATTTGCTAGCACAGACAAAATCTGCTCTCTGTCAGTCATCCTCAGGGAAAAGGACATGCCAAAGCATGGGGTTTTTATTACTACCCCAGAAAATTTAGCAATTTGATTATTTACTGATTTACCAGTACAGACTTAGCTTTAGGACATGATCCTGCAAAGATCTAATACTACAGTCCTCAGAGCATCTGGGCTTTTAGACCAGTAAAGTACACACACGGAAACTTAATATCAAGCTTCTCAATAGTTCCATTCAAGTCAGTGAATCCAGTCCTTACTGAACAATAAAAACTATTTGTAAATTTCAAGTGTTTCTTGAAGTACAAAACAATACTTTCATTTGCCCAAATTTAGCTTTCTGTACGTTTTAGTTATTTTTAAAAATTCTCCAAGAGTTTTATATGAGAGAATTTTGCAAGATCTTTTTCTCTTTTTCTTTTCTTTTCATTTCTTTTCTTTTCTTTTTTTCTTTTCTTTTCATTTCTTTTCTTTTCTTTTTTTCTTTTCTTTTCATTTCTTTTCTTTTCTTTTTTTCTTTTCTTTTCATTTCTTTTCTTTTCTTTTTTTCTTTTCTTTTCATTTCTTTTCTTTTCTTTTTTTCTTTTCTTTTCATTTCTTTTCTTTTCTTTTCTTTGTTATTTTATAGAACTCACCATAGTATTTCAAGCACCTTTTTTCTCATTTTAATCTCATTTGCTTCCACTTTCTTGGTCTAGAGGGGAATAGATACTTAAATAAAATGGTATTCAGTTGCTTAAACATAGACATCCACAGCCTGTTAGTCTCCCTAAGGTATCTGAAATGTCTGCATGGGGCTGCCAGATATGACATGAGACATTTGGTTGAGCTGTTGATCTGTAAAGTGGCAGCTGGAGGCCTGCAGGGATACCATATGGTGCCTAAAATGGCACTATTCACCCACTTAAGCAGTGAGAGGGTTAGAAAACAGCAGTGCAGCCTCTTTGGGCTGTGTCTGTATTAGCAGGTGGCCTGGAACAAGCAGGGCAGATCTGTAGCACAGAGGAGCTGGTGCAGAGGACCCAGTGTGTGCCCTCCATGTATTTCAGAGATTTATTTCAGGCCAGCTCTAATCTGGTCAGATGGGCTGGTCTCTCAGTAGTGCAGTAAGTGTGCTTCTACAGCAGATCTCTTGGTTTAGTTTTGTATGGATGGAGTCCAGTTCACAGATGCCAGGACTGTTCCATGACATGAAGCAAAGTGTGGTGAGGAGGGGTGGTCAGGAGGAATGCTTCAAAAGTGCATTCCTGATCCAAGCTGAAATGCTAACGTGGATGTATTACACAGATATAATGTAGAAGCAACATGTATCTCCTGGAAACATTTCCTTGGAGCCAAAACAGAGTTTGGGTCCAGTTTCCTCAGTGTCCAGATTGAGAGCTCACCTGAAACATACTACAGCTCCTTTTGGTCCATATTGCCAGGTTTCCTGTAGGGGGTAACCATAGGATGGGAGCAGGGAAGAGTGGATTTTGGTGTGTACTTGGCCCCATCCTGCCATAGCATGGGGTGTAGCCACGGTACTCATCCAGTGTTGGGAGCAGTAAGTGCTGCTGTCAGCCCAAGAGGTGAGGAAACCACTTGTAAGCAAATACCAAGCTTCAGCGGTGAAATGTAAGGCTGGTATTCAGCCATTTCTGCACCTTGCCCCCCAATGAAAAGAAAAGTAAAAGCTTATAAGACAAAGACTAATTCCCCAAAGGTTAGAAGACATGCAGGCTCTTTCAGAAGACATAGAATATCTATCTCCATTACAGATACAGTTTCATAGGTACGATTTTTACCATTATTTTCTGTGGAGATAACAAGTAACTATATACAAACTGATGTTTTTTCAAGTAGGAGAGTTCACTGTGCGAGTGCCTGGAACATGACACCTAGAGCAGCCAGTTCTCCACCAGGTTTTCTTCACTGTTTGACATTTTGTGTAACCTCCCCATAGCATAACTAGCTTCTAGAAATTTGCCTAAAAATGTGCATGCTGCCTCCACTATCAATTCCCGACAGTTGCAGAGACAGGAGAGTCAGGACACTCCATGAGAGATGATGGAAGGAAAAATGTTTCTCTTCAAACTCAGGATAAACAAAGGCCCCAAAGAGTTTTTGTTTGTTTGTTTGTTTGTTTGTTTTTTTTAAGGAATGAATAATTGCTAGTTGTCTGTTAAAATTCATTAGCTTTTTCAGTCCCAGTTCCCCTATTTTCTTAATTTGAATATTTGAAGAAACACATAAGACTGAATCGTTGCTGCAGGGGGCTGCACTGACTTTGATCTTTTAAATGGAAAGCTATGTTCAATAAAATTAAATCAGCTCTTTTGTAAAGACAAAGATCGTCACCCTCTGGCTTAATTTAACTAAACAGATGTAGGGTTTATGTAAATATGCAGTCATTGTAATGTGAAACAAAAGCTAGAATACCCTGCCATTAGTATAAAAATGCATTCTGTGTTACCAGCTGGTCAATCATGACCTTTTATTCAGCCATAGAGACAGTGCATGTCATGTACTCCAAAGCAGAGGAAATACGACAAAAAATGCTATGTTCACAAACTCATTGCTTATGAAAAGAGTCAGCCAGATAAATCCCCACTTTAAGCACTCAGCAGGTACAGAATAAGCTCCAGAGGGGTAATTTACTTTTCTGCTGCTCTCCTGCTCCCCAGGGCCAGCAGGCACATCTTTTCTTCAGAGGACGGAATGCACAACTTCTGCAGAGGATCTAGACCACCTCCCACAGCTGTAAGTCTCTTGGCCAGCAACTCTGAGGCTTTTGTTGGTGATATGAATACTCTTGTAGAGGCCCATTTCCGAATAAGTATTCCTTGACTCTAGTGGTACCGGTCAGACCTGCAGGAGTTTGGGGCGGTAAGTAATGATGCACCATGCTGATGAGTCTCACCTGCTGATGCAAGCAGATTTTTTTGTGTTTTTTTTTTTTTGTATTGACACACGGAATATACTGTGCTGCTGCTCACTCTGAAGTTTGGTCTGTATCCAGCTGCATGTACTCCTAGTTCCCAGCCTGTAAGCTTTCAGGGTGAATGCTCCAGCCCATGACCGCAGCTCTGAGAAACTTTGCTTTCCCTCCTGCAGTCCAAACTGCTGACAACACAAGCTTCAGACACCGCTGATACCCATCTTGCCCCTCTAGAAAAGAAATCCTCAAACATCTTAAGACTATTTTTAGTTTTCACTCCAAAATGGGGTGCAATGTTTCAGTGTCAAGTTGGTGAAAATGTTTCTGTGCTAATATTTTCATTTGAGCTTTCTCACTCTACAACAATATTGTACTGAAGCTGGTTACCTAAGTATGTCTGTTCTCATAAGAGCTATATAGACATTCCTTAATAATGTAGTTCATCTATTATTTTTGTGTTCTATGTATGTGTATTGCCCAAATAACATGGGTTTTGCTCTGCTTTTGCATTTTCCAAATGAGCTTTGTTTGCTAAATGGAATATAGGCTATTTTAGTGAAGGGAAAGCACTTGCAGTTAGCTTTTATTCAGCAGTTCCCAGCTTCTGAACTGCTGTTGGGTTTAATGGTGGTATTTGTGATCAGAGGCCTTTCACTGGCTCTGGCTTTGCTTCCCCATAGCAGCACAGCTCCTCAACTACCAGAGCATTCCCATATGATTCTTGTAACACAGCAAAGAGTTCAGCTCTAGAGTTCATCTACTTTACAATTACAGCTGCTTTCCTTGAAGGATGCATCATCTGTGCAACAAACTGCTCTCAAGGTACCATAAAAAGCCTCTCCTTTTTCTGTGTGGGAGTTTCACTGAGCAGACTGCTAGGAAATGATCTGAATGTGGGCTCTGCATAGGAAATTAAAAGGTATTTATCTGCAGCTGCAATTCAAAAGCAGCACCTATAAGTAGCATTGCCAGTGATCACCAAAAATAGATTCACTTCTTCAAAGTGTTTGATCTTAGGAAGAAATTGCTTGGCATTTCACAAAGGTTTTCCTATAAATCTGAATCTGGTGGGACAAAACCTGTTGCTCAAGCCTCCAGAGACACTGGATCTACAGGGTGGTTTTTCAGGATGATTTCACAATATTCAGAAGGGACAGGGGTTGCTACCCTCATCTTCTTTTACAAAGAAGTTCTTTGGCCAGTTCTTTTCAGGGCAAAACAAAAGAGCAGCTGCAGTACTGTCCTGGAGAAGGGAAGCAGAATGGTCTGCAGCTACTTGTACAGGCAAATTCACTGGCCAGAACAGTCCCTGATGTTCAACCCGACCACAGAGCCCTGGGACGCTGCACATGGCTCAGAAAGCCGATCAAACAAAATCACAGGAGGCTGCAGAAAGCCCCTTGGGGAAGGCAAAGGAAAACAAGAAAGTCTTCCAACACAAACAAAACAACCTGTGAGCTGCTCTGAGTTTGCAGCCCACTAGGCAGAGGGAAGATCTGAGTCAGAGAGGAATCAGTGAGAGCTGTGCACAGCCCATGCCATAATAAAGAATGAGACAGGAAAAATGGGTGATATTCAAACAAAAGGCAGGCCCAGAGGAACATGCATTTCCCTCCCGAAAGATCATGCCACAAAAAGCACAGTAAATATTCCATACAAAATTAGCAATGGAAAAAAGTGAAGAAAATGCAAAGGCTAGAGGCATTTCTGTTTCAAAATCTGATCATCTGTGATAGAAGCACACTGATGGAAGATTGCAAGGATGCAAGGATGCAAAGTTGCTGGACTAGATGCACACTATCCTAATCTATGCATATGTGCGTGTGTGCACATATGTGTGTGTGTGTGCGCATCTGTGCTGCGGGAAGGCAAAGGGAATTAAATCTTTCTCTGAATATATAGCTTAGTTATATGACAGGAATTTTTTTTCAAGTGCCTCCTGGAAACGGCAAAGACAAGTGTGGTGATTTCCTAATCTTCTCCCCACAGGGCTACAAGAGTTAGAATGCTCTTATTCCCAAAGCAATTTTAGCCTGAGTCTTACCTGAGAAAAGGGACAAGGGATTGAAACTTTGAAGGCAGAGTAAGGATCTGACCCCTGGTTCTGTCTTCCTGGAATGTATTTTGTCAATCTGTTGTACAAAGGAAAAGCATTTCTGTCCCTGTGCTCTCAAGGTTGGTGGGTGAGCCCTGGCCAGTTTTTCACTGGAAGGGTACCGCCAAGGTGAGGTTGCACTCCTGGGCAGACGTGAGTAATGCACCTGGTAGGGAGGAGGATTTAACAGGGACCTTCTGCTCAGTCTTTCCACTTTGGCACTTTTGAAGACCTTTAAGCTGTGTGTAACTGCTGTAACGAGTTCCTTGTTCAAAGTCTACACTCTGCATGTAAAATGCAGGTATCTCATTCAGACTTCCGGCTTCATCTTTGCCAGACAGACAGCAAAAAAATGATGTGTTGATCAATTTTTAGAAAACATCATCAATAGGGATGGGAACAGTGTTCTGGATATGATTAAAACTCTTAAACCAAACCTAGCAGCCTGGGAAACTGCTGAAGAAGCTTCCGAAGCTCAACTTCTCTTGTACATATCCTGCTCCCTGCTTTCACCCAGGACTATAAATGCTGAAGCAATGAGAAATCCTGCTTTCAGAGGGGTCTGTATCAATAAAATCACAGCAGGCTCGAAAGCTTTGTGGGAGGCTTGTTCTCACCATTGTTTCACCTCTCTGAGCGTTTGTTTTTGCTTTGTTCTCTTCCTCAGCAGCTGTACTTACTGAGAGAGAAATTAGTATATTGTAGATGGTGTTGGTTCATATCCCTCAGGAAAAATTGTAGAGGTGAGTGTTTTTTAGCATTTCCCATTGCCAGGTTTAGGAGCAGAAAACAGCAGCAGAATTGGAGGTATTGGCATAAGAGGGGGTAAAGAGAGGACCAGTGTGAAGGAGGAGTTCAAAAATTTCTGTAATCAAGCTCTTTGTTCTAGTTCCCACCCTACAGAGAAACAGCTTTATAGTAAACATCAAATTTCGCTTTACCTTGGTTTACAGTATTGGGGAGAAATTAGGCAGGAGCATACTAGCATACCGCAGGAGAAAAGCAAATAATGCACTTTGCTTCCAGCCATGCCAGTGGTACGGCCTGTTGTGATAGGGAAAGCCCTGAATCCAGTTGCAGTAAATCAAGCACAGCTGGGGCATCAACAAGTCTGTGGTTTGGTTTTGCCTCCTGGGATTTGGGTCATGTTAATGTTGCATGCACAGCCTGTGGAGCTGGGGTAAGTCACATAGGTCTGGATCTGGGTCTGAACTTCAGAGGTCACGGCTGCTTCGGCTAGGGATTTCAGGTTAGGCCCATTACAGATTATCACTCTGAGCTCTGATATTCTTTCTCAGTATGGAATTAACAGGATCCACGTGATGGATTTGGAATCTAATATTCAGATGTGGAGAGCCCTGGGCACTAAGCCTCCAGTTTTTAACAGGAGCTGTGCACGTGCTGAGGCTCAGGATAGGAGGTCCTGCATGTTGGTCAGCAGTGAGAAAGCATATCACCCTGTTTCAGGTGGTGGAAAAGGTTTACAGCCTCAAGTTATGCTCATTTTCAAGTGCTTCACTAGAGAAAAATAAAATATTTGAAGCAATGGAGTTGTGTGAGAAATATTTAAAGGACTTTTAAAAGACCTCCCTGTCCTCATAATCTGTTCTATAGCGTAAAAGGGCATGGCAGGAACGGCATTTCTTTTAGACAAACATGTCTTATTTCTTCTGTCAAATGTTCTCTTTTGTAGGGGCTGTCTACCCATCCCAGGCAGAAGCAGGGATCTTGCATTGTATGCTTTTTCCATCACCAGCTGTCTGCCGGTGTACATGACCTATAGATGTCCCTGGTGATTGTGCAGAGATTCATGCAGAAAGGAGCGGTGCCTCTTGACATTAAGATCCTCTTTATTAACCTCTGGAAAAAGGAGTTTTAGTGTGAATTTGGGGAGTGAATTTTCCTGTACTGTGAAATACTCCCCTTGCAGGACTACAGGGGCCTGAAGGCAGATGCAGGGAGCTGGGCTGGAGGCAGGGCGGTGGGGAGTGAAGGCAGAGCCCCAGCAACGCAAAGGAGGTGACTGGTTTTTGGCAGGCTCCCTCAGAGATCTACAGACTCTGGGGCTTTATCTGCAGGGTGGCCAACATCTGACAAAACAATCTGCTGGAAGCCTCGTTGAGGGAACCTTGCAGGCTTTCCTGCCGCTTGCCCAGATTTCCCCACACAGGGAGTGGATCTGGCATGGGCAATGTGAGCAGCCTGATTTCAGAATGTACCATGCCATGAATTCCATCAAAGGGGAAAGTGCTGCGGATCAGACGGCAGGCTCCAACCCACCCGCCTGGCTCCATTTGTGTGCCTAGACCTGTTGGGATGCCAGTTCCTTTTCTTTTAAGTTTCTTTTCTTTTACTCCTCCTGTTAATCCAGTATAATCGGCACGCTCGTGCATAAAGGAAAATCTGCAGCACATTATATTAACTCTGTCTCTTCTGAAGTTATTTGTTTGCAATTGTTCAGCAAACCATCCTTTAGAGTCGGTGTATAGATAATACAGAACCACGAGAGGGAGCGAGAGTACTAAATATGGCAATTTGGAATTTATGAGTGGGTTATAACTCTGGATAAGCGCAGTCAGCTTTAGAGTGGTATAAACACATAAAACATAAAAAGCTGGAAGAACGGGGAGGTTGGCTCAGAAGGTACGTGGTTGTATTAAAAGGTGGAAAACCGAAAGATAGTTTAAAGCCATTTTGATATATGTGGTGGGTGGTGGGTTTTTTTGATTCTTGATTTCTTTTTATAGAGAACACTGGCTAAGCTGCCTAAGCTGCTGAATGGGATAAAGATGTAGCTTTTACAAGTACCTTTATACCATCCCTCTAAGAGAAAGGGAAAAGTGGAATATTAAATAAGGTGATTAATATGACCCTCAGTTTCACAGAATTTAAACACAATACTTTATCTTTACAACAGCACTGCTGAAGCGAGGTTTGCCTTTTGTGTCGCTTCTCTCTTGTGTGGCTTTGAGCAAACCACC
>VZTL01051138.1:0-13643 GCA_013400535.1 Scopus umbretta | reverse complement strand
AAAAAAAAAAAAAGACCTTGAATATGAAGAGGATGAAGGGGGAAAGACTGCAGCACCGAGTCTGATTTTCTCTCCTTTGCGTATCTGTAAGTCAGCAGCAAACGCAGAGAAATCCATGGAGCTGTGCTAATGTGGAGTTGGCGTGAGTAGGATCAAGACCTCTGGACTGCAGAGACTCTTATTTTGGGCGGCTTTGTTTCCCTTCAGTCTAAAATGCTGCTTGTAAACTCTTGGCTGAAGTATAAACTTCATTCTCTCCCTCCCATTTTTCTTCTTGTGTTTAAGGGAAAAGACTCGAACTGGCCCATTTCAAGTCCCTCAAAGCTGGGAACTCCGGAATCTGGGTCAATCTGAACAGGGTTTGCGGAGGTTTGATCCAGCTTTTCTTTCCAGCCGTCATTTAAATCCCTCCCTACCTCCCGCATAGGAGCTGCAACTGCATCATCGTAGTAACCCTGTGACCGAGCGGCATGAGAGTCTCCTCCGAGACTGTAATCTCACTCTAAACGGCTCTCTAGTGGGTGCTCGTGAGTGGCGATACATCATGCAATTTTCTCCTTTAGAGGCTCGCGGTGTCATCTCCACCGTGATCCCTGCCCTGCCCGGCCAGTGCTGGTAAGCCAGAGCCCAGGGCCGGCCTGGGAGCGGGTTCCCGGCGCAGCAGCGCACGGCTGGGGCACGTGCGGGGTCGTGAACGGCGTTGGGAAAATCTGCCCCTTCCTCTTCGCAACCCTGCCCACGCTCTGGCGGAAAAGACGCCCGTTTGGGACGGCAGGAGACTTTGCTGGCGTAGCAAAATAATCCTCCGTAAACTCCTGTCTTTCTGTAACGGTATTTAATATGCAGATAGCCAAACGAATGCCACCATGATGTAATTTTATGGACAAATAGTATATATTAAGCCCTGATTTATACATTTGAGCGCAATACCTGGGGCTCTGAGGGGAGCCTTTAATCTCCGTCAGCAAGGCAGCACGCGTGCTAAAATGCTGAGTAAATCTGCACGGGAGCGGTGAACCGAGGACAGCATATATCAGGGTTCCTCCGCCTGATAAAATTAAATACACAGGACCACCTTTCTGTGACATTAACGGTTTGATGCGCAGGGGCTGACATCAGGAAATGCCCATCTGCGCTTCCCACTCTGACCGTACCCTCCGACGTTCCTGCTGCTGCTTCTGCCGTCCCCATCCCAACACGTGGGAAGGGTGGCCACCTCAAGCTCCCAGGAGATGTTCCTGGGTGACGGCAGGTCTCTGCCCGTGACTTGCCCCCCTCTCCTCCCATCACCCTGCCGCACCTTGCTTTCCGTGTGACCGTCTGGGTGCAGCCGGGGGGGTGCCGGCACCCTATTTCCCCTTCGTCAGCATGTGCAGTAAGGTGAGCATCGTCTGGGCCTGGGGTTCTGCATTTAATAATCTCACCAGCTCAACTGTTTTTATCTGAATCTCCCTTCTGAACTGATAAATCTAAATTGCACATTTTCTAAACCGCTTAGCTTAGGGGTAAATCTTGCAGGTATCCTCAAATGACTAGCTGGTGTCTTCTGCACCTGTCTAGCACCATCTACTGTAGCGTTTTTGTACTGTTTTCCTTTCCCTGCCCATCTGCAGGCTTATGATTCCTGCAGGAGCAGCCTTCATCCCGAGGAGCTTCTGGAAGAACGGGAGCCCTGGTTTTGTTTGAAAGGCCCGGGGCTGGCACGACAGTGCCATACACGTACGTACACGTACAATACACGTTCATCCTATAGATTGTATTTCCTCGGTTTAAACCAGTGACCTGATTTTCAGTGCCTAGCTTGCTGTTGATACATTTTACACTCTTCTCAGTGCTCAGAAAGGGAAGAAGACAGAGCAGAATAAAGGTGGCCCACCTTCACCGAAGGTTTCCATGCTAGCTGGTGGAGCAGGAATCAGGGATGTGGCAGGATGAGGGGCTGGAGCAGAGCTTTGTGTGGGGAGGAGAGGGCCTGCATGGGAACAAATCTGCCGGTGGCTGCCAGAAGATGCCAAGGGGGAGACATCCGCTGGGATTTCTACCTTCTGATGGGAAGCTACAGGGTGGGACTAGAAGCAGCAGGATTTTCCTGTGAAAGTCCTCTCTCTTCTTGTTACACTCAGTATTAAAAGGGAAGCCGCTCTGAAAAAAATATCCTACTTTTCCCAGCTCTGCAGTTCAGAGCTGACGTGGAGGCGTTATGTGTCCTTATTATATGCGCTCCTATTACGACGTGGTTTGGGCTGGAGGATGTTGTATGGTTAAAGATGGCTGTTACAACCAAAAATAGAACCAGAGCTTTCCGACTGCTATGACTATTTCGGATTTGTATGATTAATATTTAGTTGCTTTACAAAAAGCACTAAAAGCTGGAAGTCAAAACCAGAACAAAGTTGTGCTAAGGATTGCATATGGCTCTTTTCTTTTTTTTAATGAATCTGTTCATAATGAGTATTTCTGTAGGTGATAGATCAATGTAAAAATACCGCCAATATGTTCCAGGGTTGTAAAAGACAAAAGAAGGTACATCATGCTTTTTGTTGTTGTTGTTGTTGTTATTGAAACCCAGATCATCTGTCTGAAACTAACTTGTTTCAATGGCAAGTAACACATTTTTCCACAGTCCTTGTGAAAACTGGAAATGAGGCAGATTGAGCAGCTTAGCCTATGAAGTCCTGTGGCAAATCTGCAAACTGAAAGACCGCAGGCTTTTGTCCTGGCTTTGCGTCTTGATGAAGTTCTGAAAAGAGCTAAATTAAATCCATGCTCTAGCCATATGTGTGATTTTGTTCTACTGCAATAGCTTATAGCTGTCAGTGAATTTCTCCATACTCCTAGCATTGTGTAAGGGATGATACAAGAGCCTGAAGATTACTCTCTCCAGTAGTACCATGCGTTTGCGAGCTTAAAATTATTACAACAGCATTTTTTCATTTACGTGGCTGGCGAGAATCTGTTTTTGCAGTGAATTTGTATTTCAAAGCAGATTTCTGTGTCCGTCATTATTGGTGGTTTACAAGATTTCTCTTCTCCCCCCCCATTTGGGGATGTGGGAGCAAATGAAATAAACCCATCATAAAAAATAATTTTGTCCAGGTGGAACATAAATCAGCCAAAAAAATATTATTCTACATGGTAAATAAAAAGCATATGCTGTATTATTTAAAGCACAGCCTCCATATTCACATACAAAATTAATGCTACAGTGGGAGGTAAAACTGATGGAGGCAGACAATGAAAATATTAGGAGTAAAACATGATGCCAGTAACAATTCAAGCAGAGCCACTTGCAGGGTCATGGTCGTATTCCATTTGAAATGGGCATGGAAATACACTGTGGGTTATTCTTCTCCAGAGATGCACAGATAATAAGCACCTGCTCCCCATGTCTACTCTTCCCTTTTAACTGTTGATTTATTGGATGTTTCTGAAAGCTGTGGTCAGGCTCGTGAGGGATATGTAACGTGGTGCCTGCAGGAAGAAATGGGAGCGGGCAGACGAGCCGCCAGGCTCCCCGTCACTACCGCGGGGTGAAGGGCTGAGCGGGGCTCAGAACAAAAGCCGGCTCCTCTTCAGCTTCCGAGCGAAAGGTAAGTCTCCCTCAACTCATTGTGCCCGGGTCGACACCTAGGAAAGTCAGTAAAAAATCCGAAACTACGTTCCTCCCCTCAGACTGGAGTAAATGGTGGGTTCAGAGGAGACATGTACAGCGTTCAGGGGTCGAAGGCCCCGAAAGGGATCTTTTCCATCACTAGGTATTTGACTTCCACAGCATCGAGGAAACTGCCAGGATGTATATCTATATATCTATAAAACATGCTCTTGCATGTGTTTTAAGGCCATTTTTGGAACAGCATGAGGAATCCAACCTTCTTACATGTCTAAGAAGGCACATACCACATGCTACTACTCCATACTACGTCAGAGACGGTACCATCAGCAATTTTTTTATATTCATCCTGGTTCTTCCATGGTCAGGGGGGTGTTCACTCCATTCCCCCCCTAAACTGACAAACAGCCTCACTAAATAAGGGGTGAACATCATCTTCAGATAATGTTGAAGCTGGGTTACTGCGAGGAGACTTCGAATTGGTAAGATGTTTTTCCATGTAATTCAATTAAAAAAATAATTGCACATAGAGCTTGCCTGGTGTAAGTTACGCTCTTTCACTATTCTCTGATATTTTCTTCTCTGCAGCAAGAGCGGAGTTTTGCAGCTACGAGGTCTTGAGATGTTCCAGTCATGGAGGTCCGTGAGATTTAAATGACAATGCATGCCCATTTAGAAACAAAAGGAAGAAAATGCTGTTTAATTAAAAATGTGAATCTGGAAATGTAGGGCTCTTGCGAATCATTCTGAACAGCACATTTTACATACATGGCTAAGAAAAAGGTCTGCTGTAGCAACTGGAGTAATGCATGGTTCCGTTCCCCTATGACGGTAAGCAGTTTATTAACCTAGAACTACGAAATCATTCAAAATGGCATTTGGCGATGCTGAACTTCTGACACAAATCCCCCGACGTAAGGAAACCGTGAGGGCAGCCGCGCAGCCTTCCACTGAGCCCTGCTGTGCCTTTAAACGACGGCAGCAGGAGAGGTGCACCGGGAGCCGGGATTGGAAGGATAAAAGAGCAGTGTGGGAGCAAGAAACTCTTGTATTTTAACCCTGGCTCTGACTCCCGCTATGGTCCTGAGCTGGTGACCTTGGGCCAGAGATTCAGGCGTTAAGCAGTCACGGTGAAGGCCAGGCTTTAAACAGAGCTCCCTGTGCTCATTCCTGAGCCCCTTGGACCTGACTTACGCACCCAAAAGAGGACCGAGGTGTTTAAAAATCAAGTCCTGATGGTGCCTGCTGGGGTCTTTTGAAATAAGACCCTTAAGGTCTGATCTTGCAAGTTCACGACGGAGTTGTGAGCATGCCTCGCTTACAGCTTTACTCGTGCTACCTCTCAAGCAAGGCAAGGACTGACTCCTCATTTAGTCTCAACTACAAGGGGACACAACCTTGGCCACTGCATTTGCTTCAAGGACCTGTTGGGGCCTTCTTGCAGGAGCAGGGCCCGCAGGACCCACCTCCTTGGTTGGACTCGGCATGTCTCTAACGGGGAGCAGAACGCTGCATCGGTGCGGAGCTTCGCCCTCGGTGTGACGGTGCGAGCCGCTGTGCTAGCAGGGCTTGACTGCTTCTGGGATGCGAGCTCATGCCTCTGCATGGCACTGCACTGCATTGCGTAGGGGTGCCAGCTTGCCTGGGACTAGATCAGGGACCACTGCACCATGTTCCATCCCATGCTGTTGATGCGCCCTCGCTGCATCTGATGTCTCCCGGTTTTTCAAAATGAAGTTACAAAGAGTTTCAAGGAGTACACCTGACTGAGGCCTCCCGATAGATTTTACGGCCCAACAGTTGTATTTTGTTTTGCGTAAAGCTCTATCTTCTCTCTCTCTCAGTGCCTCATGCAATCTATCCATGACCATCTGAACCAAAGACCAGGTTTTTCACTTCTGCATGTCCCAGACCTTAACCAAAGGCGTAGTCTGAACGACACAAAAGTACTCATGTGCACAGCGAGGCAGAAAGCGGCAGAAAAAGATCATCTCTTCCCACACAGGCTTCCCCACCCAGGTCTGGATTCATCGGCACTCGCCTTGTAAATCCCCCAGAGATGAACCTGCCTCGTGTAGCATGACTGGAGGGCAACGCTGTCCTCCTCTACCACGAGTGCTTGCAGCAGGTTGCCGCAGACCTGGTAGCCAAAACTCCTCAACGGATTTCCAGATGGGCTGCTGGGCAGATGGGTGCACGGGCGGAAAGGAAAATCAGGCAGACCTTATCACTTGCCTGGCAGGTTGGGTCCTGGTCATCAGAGGATTTTTGACTCCATGTGAATCTTTTTCTTTGACAGACCAGTCTCAAGGAAAACATGTTTCCCAGCCTGACCTGCACATATGCACCATGGCTGCTCTACCAAGTAACTGGAAAGGAGATTTGGGGCACAGGTCTGGGAGAAAGCACTGCCAAAAGTGCAAAGTAAACATACCTCCCCAAATGAGGGGAGGGAAATTCACTCTCTGATGCCTTTCAGCCCCAGTAACTGCAACCGTTCCAGTAATTTCAATTGGTATAACTAACACTGCAAATGTTCTCCAGCAGAAGCGTTATCTTCTAGCTGACGGCGTCCCTTTAAGTACTAAGACTCTCTTGTGCCGAGTTTTTTGCTGTAGCCAAGCGGGACTAGATGGAAATCAATAGCCCCATTTTGTCTGTCACTTACTTAAGCTCGATTTGAACCCATGTTTGTAAAGCTGGAAGGCTTTTCTAGTCCGTCGTTATTGTGTCTCCCACCGCCAGCCCACCTGTGAGAGTTTCACATTCCTACATTTTAGAAAGAAATATGATGGACAATGGAAATAAATGTCTGTTTTGTTTTAATGGGTTTAGCTCAACACTTTTTCTGTTACTAAGGCTGGGCTAAAATGAGACTGCTTGGAAAGGAGACACATCTGCTCAGAGCAGAGACTTTCATAACTCATTCAGAGTTATTGGTCTTACTCACAATATTAGCGATAAAAATTGATTATCCATTCCCACTTGCTTCATGATCCATAGCTATTTTTTCGTTCATATTATAAGTTGTTTTATACAGAGTGAGACAGTGTTATTTAAATAGCCAAGGACAAGCATAATACATCTTGCTTGCTAAAAGCCCACACCAGCAGAAAGCAGGATTTTTTCATGTTAGCCCTGTCCTGTCCTGAAGGTAGAAATAATCTGGACTTGGCAACCGTCACGGCTTCTTTCAACTCTGAAGAGAAAATACCCTTCGGTTAGTGTACGTGCACTGCCTCCTCAGGCTTACTGCTGCCTTTTTATCCCCAAGTGCAAAGTGTGGGACTCGACAGGGCCCCATCGCTTGAATGAAGAGTTATGCTGAGCTTCCTCGGGGAAGGTCATTTTGGGACTGTCACCAGCACCCCACAGAAGGCAAGGGAGAGGGGGAAGGACTGAACATTGCAAGGATGGAGAGAAAAATTAAAGGGAGGGACACACAGCTCAAAGCTTCTGCAAAACCTTCTGAGTGAAAGCTCTGTTTTGGAAGTCATGCTTTGGCAATATGGGCTCACCTGCTCCCAAGGAATGGGACCGCGCGTAAGGCATCTCTGAGGGGGGCACATCACAACCATTAGCACCAGAGCCTTACACACTCTCCTGCAGCTGTAGGGGGGAGGAGTAGCGTTCCTGCCGTCAGCTCTCTGCGTTCCTGAGCATTAAAAGCATAGAGCAGTTTGGAGATCGCCTTCAGATGAAACTGTAGAAGTTGCAGCCTCCAACTTAAATTGATTCTTTGAGTCCACCAGTTAGATATGGTGTGGGAACAGAGGTTATCCCTAAAATGGGATAAGCTGTAGTGTTGCAGTTGTGAGGAGGAGTTTATTGACGTGACCATAACCTTAACTCCCTTACGAAAAATAGAAAGGTATCTTACTGGCCTGCCCAGAGATCAGCGCTTTTGACTTAGACCTAAAAGATTTTGGCTATTTGATCTAAAACTGGATCCTGGAGATTCCACCTTTCCCTCTGTAACTCCTTTTATCATAAACAGGTATTATCTGCACACAAGGAAAAGTGGAAACAGACTCCTAATAAAAATGCCTTGCAGCCTAACTGCATAGGTGGTGGCTTCCCTCACACAGTAAACCAGTCAAGTGCATAGACCGACATAAAATTGAAAGGAGAGGTGTTTCCCCGTGGGACTCTAACATGTAAATCTCTTTTTGCTCGTTAAGGAGACGAGACAAGTTTTTCCACCCAGTTGCTGGGTAATCTCTTTCGGAGTGAGGACTGCTTGTCGTGCACAGGATCTAGAGCTCCTGAGGGCAACTGCAGAGCAAACAACTAATGCCAGCAACAGCAGTGAGAAGAACAGCCACCTATACATCCATACCGGCCTTCGCGGTCTCCTCGCCTACGGTATTTAAGAGCTGCATCCGATCTTTAAGGCACGATCGCTGCGGTCGCAGGTTACCCCAGCGGTTTGAAGGCAGGCGGGGGGTCCGGCGGGAGGCCCGGGGGATGCACAGCCCACCCTCTGCGGGATGCCCACGGGCAGGCTGTACCCCCAGCCACCTGCTTTTGGGGGGCCGGTGGGGGCCGGGAGCAGCCGCCCGGGCTGCGCTGCCAAAACTGACGCTGTTTTGCCATCTAGTGCCGCGGGCCCAGATTGCAAGAGCCCATCGCTGCTGCTCTCAAGGAAACAAGAGTTTTATGGCCCAGCTAGAATTACAGGAACGCCAGCTTTTTTTTTTTTTTTTTTTTTTTTATAATGATNNNNTTTTTTTTTTTTTAACATTAATTTGCATCAATATTTTATGTGCCATAATAGTTGGATAACCCCAGCTCAAAGAGGCGGTATTTCGTGTTGTCGATAGTAATGGGAAGGGGATAAATCGCCCATGGCCACGCAAGCTCTCTGTGGTTCGCTGGAAAACCCTTCCTTCACCGATTAGCTATCGCCTAAAAGCAGTTATTTAGTGTCACTCGGATGTCCTGATTTAGGGCTGAAACGGTGACAAAGCCGAAGCCATTAGCCGAGCGCCGCTGCCGCCGCTCAACGTGTTTGGCAAATGAGGCTCCTTCGGGTTGTAAGGGACGTGATTTACACGGGGAGGCTTGGGAGCAGAGCCAGGTGATTCGCTTTCGGCGACAGTGAGTAATGAATCTGATCAATTTTGCGGGCCTTCCCTCTCCTCTGGTAATCACCCATGAGTAGGTCACGATTTTCTCACATTTATTCATTCTTCTAAATTATTTGGTGAGTAATTTCAGTGAGGGTAGGGTGTCCTTAAAGAGTGTGCAAGCCGTTTATTGGGGGAGCCCTGGAGTCAAAGGGAGTTTAGCTGCTTGACCAGAAGCACAGAAACACTGTACTGACCCTTTCGGCCAAGACACACAGGGGTTACTCACGTGTGTGAACTTACTGGTTTACTTTCTGAAATCATTCTCCCCTGTTCACTTAGAGTGTGTTGTGTCGACAAACTTTGGGGCCGTGACATTTTTAAGACTATAACTAGATAAGAAAAGACGCCAGCTATGCAGTCTAACCTAATTTCCTATAAAATACAAATTAATATTTGCTGAACCCTTCAGTTTTAATTTTAATTTCAGCAAATTCTAGTCACCTCCAAAATGGAGAGGGCAGAGATAAGTGAGTTTGGCCGCCCCACAATTGGTTCCCAGCACACAGAACTAAAAAGTCTCGTCCTTCATGAGCTGAAGTTAATGGGAGGTGGGGGGGAAAGGGACAGAGTTGGACTTTGCATACCATTCCCCTAGAAAAAAATCCCTTTGTTGGCAACCAATTTCCAGAGGAGCTTTAGAAATAATTTCTGGTTTTGTTATGTAAAAATTCCTTCTGCAGTTGGATCCACACATATGTCTTCACAGCACAAGAACTTGTCATAGGGGGGAGCTGGCTCTGCTTAGGTGAAGAACAAGAACATAAGCCACATGCCAAGCACGTTGAAAAGTAAATGATGATGGGGCAAAGCCAAAAGAAACTGGGTTGAGCTGGGGACTGGGAGGTAGTCAGGAAGAGTGAAGGCAATGCTAATAACTAACGAGCTGTATTCAGAACACCTCTGCTGCGGCACAGGAAAACAGGGCAACAGCTGTACCACTGCAAGGAACACTTGGCAGCTCTCAAGTAAAGCCATACCACACCACGTAGGCTTGGTGAGCTATGAATAATACCAAGGTTTAATTTTACATCCTAGCACAGGCTATATGGTCATCTACAATTCAAATCTTTACTTGGGAGGTTATTGGGTTTACTATCAAGAGAGCATAACGAAGAAGCATGTGAAGACAAGATCCAGTGAGACCTGGTTTTCTACAGATTCATGGCTTAAGGCTGAGCACCTAAGAGGACTTTGTACTGCGTAATAGCAGTTATGCTCACACCGTACCCTTTCCCTCATCTGGGAAAGTTAATAGAGTCTTTTCCACCCACCTTCCTGCTTTCACGCAACCCACAGGAAATTTCTGTCTCAGACATCTTTGGCCCTCTGTCACATTTAGTTAAATTGTCCAGTGAATTTAAAAACTGTTAAGGTTACCTGGATTGAAAATCAACTGATGGATTGAATTAGTCTTGCTTCCTTAGCAAACTCAAAGTTAATCAACACAGAGTTGGAGGGATGAAGATTTTGGCCTTCAAAATGGCATTGAATCGCAGCAGAAAGGATGACCTTTTTGAAGCCAGGCAAGCATTTTCATCATTATCAACAATAATGACTAATAAAGCAGTAACAATAACAGCCGACCTTTTATGTAATAGCTTACATCTCAAAGTGCTTTTCAAGCTTCTTTTTTTCCGCTTTTAGAGTAATTTTCTCAAAATGCATTGCATTTTTGCAGCATTGCTGAAGTCCAGTTCCTCCTTGGATAGGACAAAGGCAATCACATGGACTGCAACATCAGTGGAGGGACAGGAAATTTTAGACAAAGACACTCAGATAGATTCCTGCTCTGACATAAAATGTCAGGGTTTCTTTCATATTAAAGCAAGAAAGCCAGGACTTAAATGGTAGACGTCTTATCCAGTGTTTTCTTGCCTAGACTAGGCAAACTGTGAGCATTATTGTAGATAAGACACCCCAAAGTCAATCTTCTGTCAGTACAAGGAGCTGAGTTCGGATCGGAGTTGTGCTGTGAATACATAAGCACAGAAGAGCTGATTTTATGAGATGTGCAGTGATGTGTGATTGCACAGATCCTAGATGATACAGAGCACGCACCAGATGACGCCTCAGATCCAAACTTGTAAATGCCCCTCTTCTAAGGACTCGAGTGCCAAAGATGTGTTCAAAGGCAGAGAAGCGGCCGTCGAAAAACCTTTGAAAGTATTGCTGCTGAGCTGCAATTCAGTTCAACTTTAGGGGCAGGATGGGTTATATTTGTTTGTATTCTTACAGAAATATTAGCTATGGAGTCTCTGCATGTAAGAGGATATATACACAAAGACAGAGAGAAAAAAATACCGTATGCTTTATATTTTACTCTTTGCAGATTCTAAAGTTGGTGGTAGTTATATGTTGAGAGGAGGCTGAGCTCTCATTACTCACCTGCCATCAGCACACAGACATGAGTGCTTCCTCTGCAGTTTAGCAAACACACAGAAAGGCTACTGTAACGCTTACTAATTAGTTTCCCTTTACAGTATTTCATTAAGGTATTGTTGTTGTTGTTGTTGTTGTTGTTGTTGTTGTTATTGTTACTATTTTTCTCCCAGTGAGTGTGCACAGAGAATGACTAAATAATTTGGACAGACACAGCATGACTAGGAAAAGAAAAGGGTTTCTAAGCACTTCATTCTAACCCCATCCTGTTCTCTCCAGCAAGAAGAATAAAATCCCGTGGTTTTCATGCAGAACCTTGTGCAGGAGACAGGCAGCAAATAATTAAGCATTCCTTTCTGACAGCCCAGCTTAGGCCTTGCCTGGAAACACGCAGAGAATGCCGCTGCAGAAACGAGGTGTTAGCGGCTGCCTTAGCTTACCGGTATGCCAGCAAGCGCAGAAGGGGGCTGCACACAGTCAGCGCTTGCTCACTGACCCGATCTGTGTCAGAGGGTTGCTGCCACGCACGGCTAAAGCCTGACGGATGAGCATAAACAGGCAAGTGTAGCGGGCTTGTCTAGGGGTCAGTACCTGGATGAACTCTGCAAGCGTTAGAGAGAGGAGTGGCACATCTTTAGCCTTCCTTGGGTTCATATGAAAGCAAGTTAATGATATAACCCATGTCCGTCTCCCTGAGTTAGACACAAGGACGGCTAGGAGATGCTGGAGCAACCTCAGGTACAGTAAGCCTACACCAGCTGCTGGTGTTAAGCCAGCTGTGATGTGCTGAGCATGAGGCTGACGGAGCAATGTGCATGGGATCCTGACTAGCCAGCTCTCCATCCGAATATTCCCCTCTGATAAAGGAAACTTGGATGGCTTCTTTAAAGCTGCTTAGAGGTGCAGAAGCTCCGTTAGTTTTTGGAAGGGCGTAGGATAAAATCATGGATGTGACTGGAGGTGAAATTGAGATAACAGAAGGATAAACTAGACTGAGGTTTCCTTCTGTATTTTGTTGATGCAAGCACCACAGATAGCTAAACTGAGGTGTAGGACTTCAGAGAGACAAAGACAGGTAAGGAAAGGGTTGAAGCACTTTTCAGAAGGGCTGAAACACTTTTCCGTGTCGGTAATGCTGTGTCGGGAATGCTCTTCCAATTTTTTTTCCCCCAAAATAACAATATGTGAAGTTGTATGAAGAATGTTTGATAGGAAGTACTGGCTGTGTGTAAAGCTACTTCTGGAAGTTCTATAAATGAGCTCTTCAAGCAACTTACAGGGGTGAGAGGTCAATTTTCATTGAATTTCAATGGGATTTGTGCATCTGTTGTTTCACAGTCTTGAATAAAATTCTAAAACTGTTGGTTTTCACAGCAGCAATATTTAACTGCTTTCTTCATACTGTAGTAAAAAACATAAAAGTCCTTTAACTACAAATCAATATAATGGACAAAAATTACCATTTGAAAATTGTAGGCTACTATATTCATTTAGAGAAAACATTCTTAATCTTGCTAATCCCTATTAAAATAAAGCCAGCAGCTACTTTAAGAGACATATAATGATCTAATGTGCTCAGCCAGCTCTGTGTCTCCTTGAATAACTCAAGGGGAGAAAACAAAACAAAACAAAACAAAACTCCAGCCAATTGCCAGATGGGGATATGGCACAACTTAGTAAATTAAAGTAATATGGGAGACAGATGGAGGCGCTTTGACAAGTCAGATTTTGGTAGTTGGAAGGGACGGTGATAGTCAGGCTGTGATAAAATTACAGCTACCAATCACCCAGAGCAGACTGGACCTAAAAAAGTCATGGGTATCCAGGAGTCACAGCCTTACATTAGAAGTCTGTAAATATTTTTGTTAACTCCAAAGTCTTCTTATGCTTGAGATATGAGTTATTTACTTGGGAGCATTACTAGGGTACTTGGGCATGAGCATCGCTGGAGTACTGGGGATGCCACGAAGAGCAGCAGGGATTTAACACTGCTGATTTGAGCCCCTCAGTCAGCTGCCTCGGGGTGAAGAGCCCCCACTTGACTGCCTTTCAGGGTAGATATGTCCATCCCAGGACTTCAGGCTGTTTCCCCTCCATTTCAACGTCAGTGAGTGGAGTCATTGTAGTGTGTTCAGCTGAACACACTGACAATTACTGGGAGGCATGCTGGCTCCTATTTTGAATTGACATTATTCTTCTTCCAAACTTTCAACTTACTTCCAAAGGCACTTACGGTTACCTGCCAGAGTGCTACACCCCCGCCTTTTCCTCTTCTGTGGCAGAAGACCAATTTCTAATTAAGACCAATTTCTACTAGGATGCCTCAGAGCAAGGGGATGACCATCAAAAAACTGCACAGTGACCTACATGGCCTGGCACATCTTTCCAAACTGGTTCCCTGTCCTTGTGCCTCCTGCGAAGCTCACTACAGGGTCCAGCTACTCAAGCCTGTATTTCTGGGGTGACACACAACCTCTCCTTTCTTTAGCTCTCCCTGTGGACATTTTGCTCTCTTTCAATGA
>VZTL01051127.1:0-29590 GCA_013400535.1 Scopus umbretta | reverse complement strand
GAGGAGGAGGAGGAGGACGGGCGCCTCGCAGCAGGGGTGCGGGCAGAAGGGGAGACACGTGCCCATCACCCCGGAGGGACACAGGCTTCCTCCCCTTGGCCGTGCCCGGCACAAGAAAGGCACGTTTCTGGGCAAATGCCACAGGCAACGAACGTCTTACCAACCACTTAGTGGTTTCCAAATCTGAAGAGGAAACACAGTAAGCGCGCGGTGCTCCAGAGCTGACACCACGAGGCACAAAGGAGCGTGCTCCCAGCAGCCTTGTCCAAGGCCGCCGCGCTGAAACCCACACTCGCACTTCACACGGTCGCCCCCGACAAGCGCAGACGCTCACGGGGGAAGGAAGCAGCGTGTGGAATTGGTTTACCGGGCAACACAGTGGTTTGGTTTGCGTCTTTAGCTTGGCTGGCTTTACAAGAAAGGCCCCCAAACCTTTATGTCAAAGTTAGTTTGACATAAAGATCAAATGACCTTACTAACTGTACAGCATTCAGCAACAGGCTGGGTGCTTACTGCAAAAGCTGGTGGAGCAGGCAAATCCAACAGGGATATAACTCTCGGAGGCAAGAGGCATTTATGAGTACGACCAGCGTGCTCAAAGACAGCAAGCGTGTCATTCAACATCTACATTCAGACACGCACTAGCTTGACAAGCTATTTCATGATGTCAAGTAGAAAAATCCCCAGGGAAAGAGATAACTAATTCTTAAATGAGGAGTTTCTGCTAACAGTGCTGGTTTCAACCAACCGGTAAGGTATTTTTCTTAACTAATCTACAGCTCTACTGTCTTTTCATTGCATTTTCTTATGCTTATAGTTGGAGCAAACTCAGCTCTCCTTTTAAAAGACCCAAGTTAAACATTTTTTGCCTGATTATTTAATCACATACTTTCTTCCCTTTCATTCTCCACCTGGTCCCCATACAAAAATATATACTATGCGTAAATAAATACATATCGCCTTGCATCCTGTCAGCGGCTTCTGCGGACAATTACGCTTATCATCGCATGAATAAATTCACCCCCTTTCACCTCTTATTTGTTCGGCTCTTGCGGTCTCTCTGTTGCTCCAGTTGCTTCTCTCTCATCTTTTGCTCTTAGTACCAAGTGATTTGCTATTCTTGGATTATCCTCCCATTGCCTCTTTGCCTCTACTCCAGTGCTGTTCCCAAAAGTCACCCTTTCCACGAACTGTTTACAGGGGCTCCTCGGTCAGGTCTCCGCCTGGACTCTGCAGTCCAGTTTTCCTTTTCCTTGGGGTTACCGACTCCTCGTCTCTTTTCTTTACTAGTCGTTTTCCTTCACTTTCCACATATGCAGCATGGGGGTTTACGACGCTATAAATTAATAATTAGGCTGCAGTAATAGGCAGTGAGCTGTTACGATTCACAACTGGAATTACTCAGTTGAAAAAGGCGAGGGGGGTGGAGGGAAGATTCTTTAAATTCAAAACCAAGGTTACTAAAGGTTAGTTAACGCCGCCACGCTGCTCATCCCCGAAGCGCCCGGCTGGCTGAACCGGCCTCGCAGGGAGGAGGGAAGCAGCCGCTGGCTCCCGCCGGCTCCCAGGAGAGCTGCAGATGGCTGCAGTCAGCCCACCTCCCATCCCCAAGGAGGGGGCTCCGGGGCTCCCCCCTTTCCTAGCACACCCACCCAGCCGGCCGGCAAAACCCCGTGCTCGTGCTGGATGCTGTGCAAAGGGCAGGCGATGGAAGAAACCGGCTCTTTAATGCTTGCTCCTGCAGGTCTGCCAGCGGCATCCTGGAGGGGAGTCGCTGCCCTTCGGAGAGGCCGAAGCCGCCTGTTAAGCACCGCTGGGCATCGCCTGCACAGGCAATGGAGACGGCTGCAGGACCAGCATAGAGTTACCAACCCACAGTGAGTTCATCAGCGGCGTTTCTTTTCTGCCTAGTTCAGCCCTGTCTGCCGGCGTTCCCCCCGAGCCTGGATGGCACTGGCAGAGCTGGGCGGAACGGCTGCCGTCTGGGTGGTGAAAAGCGACGCGATGCGTGTCGTTATTACGGAGCGAGATGAACCGTGGCTTGTGCACCTGGACCAGGTGGCAGCGAGAGGGCAGAGGACCAGCAAAGCATCCAGAAACGGTTCTCCTACCGAGAGACCCAACTGAAAAAAGTTGCTTATTGAACACAGTTACTTTGGAAATCACTTTCTTCTTCCCTGCTTAAAGCCATTACTAATCTCCTAATTGCCGTGATACGGTTTTCTTCTTATCCTGGGCTTATTTTAAACAATCTAACATCCTGCACTTATCGTTTAGCGTTGCACAAAATGGCCACACGTACCCCACGCGGAGACAGCAGCTGCACAGCCAGCCGCTGCCCGGTGGCTGCGGCACCCTCCGACCAAACAGGCTGCACGTTGGGCGGTTTCCACCAGTCGCCATGAGGCACCATTCCTCCCTCCTAAGGATGCATCCCTAAATGAAGCCATAAATTCCTTCCCTAGTTACCAGGAATTAATGCTGTAACAGAAGCACAGTTGACTGCAGCACCTGGCCAGCGGTGTTTGCAGTGTATTCCCTGCTTATTTATTGCTTAGGATCACAGCGGTATTTCGCGCCGACGACGGGCACTAATAAATAACTCATGTTCTTTGCTGTGTTTTCCGTAGCATTGAACCAAGCCTCATCCTTCATAAACGGCTTCTTAAGAACAACATCGTGTGGCGCTGGCATGCCAGGCGATGGATCGCCGTGGGTGCCGGCCTGGGAGCCGTGCCGCAGGGAGCAGCGTGGGTGGCGGTGGCTCGTCGTCCGCCCCGAGCCCGTCCCGGTGCTCAGCCTCACGCTGCCCGGTGCCGCCGGACCCGGCTCCCCACCGGCGTGCTTCAGCTGCATCCACGTACACCGGTAACCACCGCGGCTACACAGAAAATCAGAAAGCGAGGGGCTGCTAGATGAGGGCGCAGCGCTGCAGGGCTGCTGCTTGTTTATGATGTGGAGCGTGGCGAAGGCAGCTGCTGCCAGAACAAAGGAGGGAAGCGCCAACCCGCGGCCAGGGGCACGGACGGTACCGGAGCTCTGCATCGGGGCTGCTGCATTTCTGGGAGTATCAGAGATCCCTTTCCGTAGGGGCAGATGCCTGGGTTTTATGAGCTATTTAAGACACTCTCTCTGGAAGTTTTCTTTTTTTTCCTGCCTGAACCTCATAAAATAGCCTTCTGCTCTACAGAGATAAATTTGGTTTATGCGAGAGGAACATTCCCAGCCACATTGGGCTTTGCCTTAAATCCTGTATCTTGCTGTTTAATGTTGCTGTGGCTTAGCTTGCTTTATTTTCTATCCTCTAAGTGGTGAACTGAACTTTAAGAAATGAACGGTTTGGTTTATCAGTTTATCGGTTTTAGCATCTAGACCAAAGCACTTTTGCATCAAATAAATGCATGCAGTGGGAGACTCTCCAGATACTGCTTTAAAACAAAAAATCCAGCAGTTTATTCCAAACATTTTTAGCACCTGCTTCAAGAGCAATTAAGTTACCCATGCCCGGGCAATCCTAAAAGCTCCGAGATCACGAGCTTTTCCGTGCAGTAGAGGGCCTCGAGGGGAGCGAGGAGGGTGCTGAGCCGCAGCAGCAGCCTGGCAGGGACAGCAAACACCGCAGCTGGGCTCGTCCTCCCGTCGCAAGGCAGGCCTATGTAGGTCACTCTGAAGCTCTCCAGCACACAGCGTTAGCATGAATGAAATACCCGACTATTTCTATTTTTGCAATGCATAAAAAATAAATGTAGAAACCAGCGAAAGCCTAACCTGCCCCACCGCTTCTGACTTCACGGAGAGCACCGTGCCGAAGGGGATGCGGCCTTCAGACTAGCAATTCCAGAAAACGAATCAGTAACGTTTGTGAACCTGCTCTGTGGGAGTAAATCCAAGTGAAATCTGGAGTGAGCACCGTTTAGAGGCAGAAAACCAAACAAAACGCGGCGCCCAAGCCTGGATGCGCTGGAACACACCGAACCAGAGAAGTCTCGTACCGGAACGTGAGGGGGAGACGGGCACAAAGAGCGGCAGGCGAGGACGTGGCATCCTCTGCCGTCCACAGCCGTGGGAGCCACCCGGCAAATCCTGAGGCAGTGACGCCACTTGGGATCAAGCACCGGCAGCTGCATACCTATCCTGCGGAGAGGTTTTTCTGACAGGTTCTGTAGGGGTTTCCCTAACGAGTCTAGAGGATAATTGGATTTTTTCAAGGTGGGCGCACTGGGTTGGAGAAACTAAACTGGTTTTGGTTAACTAATATAACAGCTCTGCCCTCCATTTATAGAAGAAGAAAATGCATTTTTTTTTTCTGCCGAATCTAACAGATTGTTAGATATTCTCTTCCATATATTGCTACAGGAGGATGCAAAAAGTCTTTAGAGATGTTAGTGGTTCCTATTAAACTCTGTAGGGTTTTAGTGTCGTTTACAGATACTCTATGGTATCAGCATTATTAAATTCCATATAACTTCTCCATGTGAATGCAGAAAATCTCAACGATTATGAGTCCAGTACCTCTGTGGATGAAAAATGTATTCACAGAAAATCTCAGAGCATTACAGATGTATTCAAAATAATAATAATGGAAGGATTTTTCTACACACTGTAATGTGGAAATGCGTCAAACGTGGAAAAATTGGACTAACTGTCCTTTGACCTAAAGGAAATGTTGAAAATTTAAGTAAGCTCTCAGCTATGTAAAGACCTGATCCTAATCCCTCTGGAAATAATGTGAGCATTTCCACTGACTGAAAAAGACTTCAAAAGAGCACACCAGCTGCAGCTATAGCATCATGGTGCACTTTTGTACTCTTTACTTTATAGACGCTTTATTTCTTCGAAATCACTACATCTCACAGCTTTTCCAAAAGCTAATAAGGCAGATTGTGAAGGCAGGCCGAGTCTAAAGAAATCTTTAGAGAAAAAAAAAAAACAACTATACAGAGTTCAATTCAGGATTGGTATGTCAGGCTTCGCAGGCTGGTTTAGCAATTACTCCTCAACGTAGCACCTAGTAGGCTGGCAGTGGTGCAGGAGCAGGTCATAGGTAGTAACAACCTGGCTACGGCGGCTTGGGTAACTGGTCTGCTTGCACGACGTGACCTACAGATGCTGCAGAGGAAACCTTCATCTGCAGGAAACAAGGCACAGAGAGGAATACACGACAGTCAGGTTCACCACCGTCGCGCTGAAGTGATGGGAAAGAGGGAAGGGTAGCTGGTGTTGCCTCTGTCTACTTGAAGTGGTGACGCCAAGGAGTAACTGAACATACAATTTGCGTTTTCTTGATTTCTGTTATTCATTTTAGGTTTGAACAGAAGTGCTTGTAATGCATTTCTGGAGCGACGGAATGCCGTGCTTCCAGCAGGCATCAGAAATCAGCAATTACAGAAACCTCTCCCACACAGTCCATGAAACACAGCCCTCGACACGGTGGAAACCAAGGCAGACCTAGTCCAGCCCCATTGGTCTTGATCTGGGCAGGGACCCAGGCCGGTCTCACCCCCTCGCACATCGACGGGGCGCGACTCACGCAGGAGAAAGGGGATCTGCAGCAGAACTCGGGGAAACGGTCCACCACAGGGGAAACGGCCATCTCTTCCACAGGCCCTCAAACTCATGCTTCATCTGACACGTAACGAGACGTGGGGTATCTCCTTCACCATGGTCTTCCGCACTGGTTTCCCTTAGTAATTTTTTCCCCACAAAAGAAAAAGGCATTTACCAAACTACAGGCAAGATCCTACAAAATTCTCAAAAACATTTTTCCTCACCTGCCTGCAGGTCCTGTTTTCTTTTGCTCTCGGTCATCACCATGACTCTTCCCGTACCACTCTGTACGCCTGCACCACCCTCCCCACTCGCCAAATGAACGTGTCTTCATTCACCTCCTCGAACAAGCATTTCCTCCCGTGATGTCTACACAGATAATAATACTTATGGGTTGTTTTTCCAATTAAATCCACAGACCTTATATTTTGAAAAGCAAATACTTAGGAGATAGAAAACAAAGGCAAGTGAGGATCTGGGGTGCCAGAATTCAGGCTGAATTGTAGACAGGTTACCTTGACTCTCTAGAATGTCCTAGCACCGGATGACATATGCTTTCCAGCAAGATAAAAGTAACTGATAGAAACACATTTCTGGAAACACAGAATCTTTGTTTTGTTGAAAAACTTTGTATCGCTTTTTTATTGCATTTCAGAGAAAACAATCATTATGAAATCAAATTTGGAGGAAAACATGCTTGTCCTGGGTTAATTTTGTGTTTAATTCAGAAGTTTCCATTCATAGCAAAATAAGAAATAGCTCTTTGCATTGTGATTTTGAGCGATCTTTTTTCCTCCAGCTATTTCCACAAATGGAAATGGATAGAAGGAGAACCATGCTTTCTACAAAGAGGAAATTTATTTCACCCTGGTTTTGTAGACAACACTGGTAATAAAACAGTCATTAAATGGGAGAGCATTAGTCACTCCTCCCATCGCGCCTCCCACCCGCGGCGCCGTGCTCTGCTGCTCTTTGGGAACGTCTGCTTTCTGTTGCGTGCAGCCCCGAGAGCTACGCCAGGAGCCTCTGGTCACAAGCCGGAGACGCAGCGGGGCAGCTTCTCGCTGCGTGGGTGTCCTCGGGAGCTGGAGCCGGGCTGGGCTCCCTGCCGGGGAGCCGGCGCAGGCTGCGGGGAACACGCGACGAGGCCCAGAGGCAACGGCCACGCAGACGTCTTGCTCCTTCCATCGGTTCACGGAGCGGCGCTTGGGGGTCCCATGCCACTCTCGCCGTTACTAGCGGCTCCTCTTCGTTTCGGAGGCATCGCCCGTGCTCACAGGACGATGCGGTCGTGCTGCAGCCCGTCGTCTATCTCAATCTATGTCGTGGGCAACCGACCGCGAGGCGCGTAGGCACAACGTCCCCCGCAGACACACACTTTCCAAAAGTTGTGCTAAGGAGCGTGGCAGGAATTCACACCGTGTCACCGATCCGGCCAGGGCCGAGAGGGGCTGGAGGGAGGGTCCTGCCAGGAGCCATCGCTGAGACATGGAGCACCACTCATTTTGCCTGTTACGGAGGAATTCCCATGTACCCCCATTCCCCAGGGTTTTCCAGGTGCGAGGCACTTTCCCTGCAGCCTCTCCGGCTCTAGGTCCTCATCTGCTGCCCTAGGAGCGGATCGTGCCCCGCAGGGTGTTGGGTTGGTGACAAACCTGTGCCCCCAGCAGGACCCTCGTGCTGGTGGGGACGGATCCTGGCTGGGGGATTGCCATGCCCACATATATAAAGGCTTTCTGAAATACTAAAACGCATGTAACTGCTTAGCTGAAGTGATAAAGGGGCAACACAATTATTCTGGTGTATATCAGATACTGCCTTATGGCTGCCACAGTAGACGAGCTATTTCGGTTGGAGTTCCAGCAAACACCTTGCAATGTTTTCTAAATATTTTATATTGGAGGAAAGCATACTTTCCCATGTGTGCCTGAAAAATTCAGAATAAAACAGGCACATTACGGGTGCTTTTACACTTTTTTTTTCCATGTATTTACTTCATACATTGTGAAAATCATTTCACCTGTTGTTAGTGCCTAGGAATGCCATTCATTAGCTCACACAGGGCACTTCTTTTCTTTTTTTTTCTTTTTTTTTTTTGTTGCTATAAGCGCAATAGCATTAATTTGACAAGCAGGCTGGGAATAAATGCCATCGGGAGTTTAACGTGCAGCTTGAGACAGCAAAACAAAAAGCACCTACGAAACTCCACCCTGACTACAGCTGTTCCTTCAGTTGTCGTCCTTTGGTTCAGATGAAAAGCAGTTTAGCAGACAGGATGATGAAGAAATCAACCGCATACTCTTCTGCTCGGTGCCCATGGAAGCCATTTGCGCTTGCACGCTGCCTGCTGGGCTTTGCACAGGGCAAGGGAGACCCTGGGCCCGCTGGGGTCGAGGAAACAGCTCTGTCGCTGCCAAGGGGGAAAGACTAAACGTATGGAAGAAATACTCTGGACTTATAAGATTTAAGGATGCATTCGTTCTTTCAAGAAGGAAGATGGAGTCCTTTGCTTTGTATGGTGCAGTTGGTTAATGCTAGGAAGAAATGCGACGCTCCAGCCAGCTCTCCCCACACCTGGAGGCGCGCTTGCTTTCTGAGGAGGAGTAAAACAGCGATATAAAAAAAAAAAAGAAAGGAGAGGTGTAAGTCCTGTGCCTGCCCAGGAGCTGCCGCAGGGCGAGGAAGGGCCGTTCGCCAGTGCGGGGCCATGGCTCACCGCCCCGGGCCCTGCAGCCAGCTGGGGACATGCTCGCCAGAAACACAAAATCCCAAACCCCTCCTGACCCTGCACCGGCCCGTGACCGAGCTAGGACTTCACCAAATGTTGTGCTTTTTTGCCATATTTACACCTCCCATCAATTCTGCTTTAGCGCAGAGGTTTATATCTTCACGGGCAGACGTTGCCTCAGCTGCACACGCGGGCCCCGAGGACGTGGCCCCTCGGGATGGCGGACACCGCTGCAGCACGAGCGGGCGGCAGCTCCGGCGCCTCGGCACTGCCAGTTTTGTTCTGATGTGTTTCATGCTTTTTAGATGGAAAATGAGCATAACCGGGAGGGGAGCAGGCAGCGTGGGCCCTTGCCCCCGGCGCGCTCCAGCCCAACAGGCACTGCGAGGTGCTGCCTACAAAGGCATTCTCCCACGTGAAATTAAATTTAAAAGCAATTCCAAAACATGGTTTCACGGGTGGTATCAAATAACGTCCGAGGAATAAGATGCCCTCAAAAAGGCCTTTCTCACTACCGACAGCGAGGCCATCGTATCGGAAAACAGGCCACGCTGGAAGGCAGATGCACCAGCCCAGCTCCATAATGGAAGACTCCCAGCCCCTGCCTGACAGGGAAGCATTCACACTAAAGCCATGCAGGCGATTATACAGCAAAAATCTCCTGAGAAAACAGTGCTGTTTTAGTGAAGCAGAGTGTTCAGCTGCTCTAATCATACTAATTACTTGAGACATTTCCTTTCTCCCTTCCCTCCCGCACCCTCTTGGGCCCTTTTGCCTTCAAATCAGCTACAGAAACAAAGTAATTTGGTCAAGTAAGAAGCTTATTAAACACACGATGCAGTTCAGCGGCACAAGAAAATACGGAACACCACAGAGGTCCATTCACCCTGATGTCCTAACAGACTGACCGACCCAAACATGGCAGAGGGGCTTTCTACAGCAGGGTGGGACTTGGGGGAAGAAGAGGAGAAGGAGGAAGAAGAGGGCCTCATCCTGCAGGCAAAGGGCTGCAGGACCCCGCTCAGGCTCAGACACCCTTGCCAGGGTGGCCAGCATCCCGCTCCACCTCCCCGGAGCCCGCTGCTGGGATGACTGACCGCAGCCCAGCAATGGCAGGGAAGCTTGGTGCCAGCACAGATCCTGAAGTGAGCACTCCTCTGCTTCCACCACATCAATTCTCTCCTTTTTCCTCTGTGCCTCGGCAGCCCATGGTGTAAAAAGTCTCCCTCAGCTCTCTCCTCCTCATCTGAATTCCCAGATATACGGAAGTGACTTAGAGCTAGTTTTTGGGACTCATTTTCTTTTGCATCAGTCGCTGATGCTAACACAGGGAGTGGCTGCTCCGCTCTTTCCTTATTGCTTTATTTCAGCTTCATCTGGTGATAAAGCAACCTAGTTACATTGTTCAGGAAAGAGAGATTATATTCTACATGTATGCGTGACCTGCTGTTCAAGAGACTTGTTTTAGTGTTTTATGGTCTTTATTTATTGATCAGCCAGGAGATCCAAATCCGGTACTGCAAGCTATCTGAGCCAGGCTGGGAGTTAATGGGAGCATTGGCTCAGCAGCAGGAAGGGGAGCTTGCCGGCGGGCTCCCTCCGCAGCAGTCGAGGTGCAGGGTCTGGCTCCCCCGTGCATTGCACCAGCCTTATTTCAGCATTGCCGCTCAGACAAAAATAGGATTAAGCGAGCAGCGAAGCCAGTTTTTAAGTGGTGCAAATAGAAATATGATCGTTAAATTGAAGAAAGAGGCCCAAGCATAATTTAAAGAGTCTAAATGTTTCAGCCTGAACTCAATGCGTTACCACGTAAGAAAAGCTACACCATTCTCATCTTCCCTGTGAGCTGCTCAGGCCCAAAGTCACCACCGTGGCAGCCTGCTCCATCCTGACCCGCCTCTGGTGGCTTTGCACCCTCGTAAAGCTGCTGTCAGGCAGGCACGAATCTGGCCAGAGGCATCTCCTGTTTCCTGGGGGGAGCCGACGTTCCCGACAGCTTTGCTCTGCAGCCATTAGGAGAAACCGTAAATCCAGTCAGTGATGTCTGAAGGGAGCCGTTAGACATGAACTAACGCGGGGTAACGCTCGCACATCACCATGCGCCGCACGCACAGCTCGCCCCAGCCGATGGCTTCGGGCAGGGCTCGTGCTGGGCAGGAGGTGTCGGCTGGGGTCCCAGGGCACCGGGGAGGCGCGTGGTGGTCCCAGGACCGGGGTAACTGGAGCAGCAGCAGCCCTGCGTGGGGAGCCGGGACTTTGACCCATTGGGGTCCGGGTGCAGCGGGTATGGCTGGCTCCTTTCTTTGCAGAAAGGAGGGAGAAGCTCGGCAGCTTTCAGCCAGGAGAAAGCATGCCATTTACACCCGGAAAATTGCAGGGTTCCTGGGTGTGGGACGCTCACGGCTGGGCGCGCAGGTTAGCGGGATTTATCTACTCTCTGGGGCTTAATATTGCATTTCACACTCTCAAAGTTCAGCCTATTGCCTTAAAAAAAAAACACAACAAACTCGTATTCAACATGGGAGATTAATCTCTAACACAAAATATTTAATTAATACAGTGAAATTTCATTTCATGGGTTCTTGCATTTGTGCTGCGATAAGCATTAGTTGAAGATCAGTGTATCACCAAATACTGCCTAAGACAAAGGAATCATTCGTCTATATTGCAGTCAAGCATAACAAATAACCAAGTACTATTTTGGCATAGCTCTGTAATGTTTGCTGTATTAGTCCTCTACATGAATAATTTACAGCTAAAGGTCTGTCTCATTGCCATCGCCAAATCAAAAGCCATTTGCACTAGTTATGATATCACAGTGACATCTGGGTTGAAAAAGTTTTCACTTTGCCAATCTATTTATTTCATTGAATTTAATGGATTTGTCTTACATATCAAGCAAAAATAAAATTAAAACGAATATCACCAGTATCTGGGAAAGATGCACACATTTTATTACAGTTATTCAACCTCCCTAAGGAGGGGCTTCGGTGCAAAGGGACTGCGCCTCCTCACCCCACGTGGTTCAGCTGCAGTGTGAAGGGAGAGAGGGAGCAGACCCAGGCACAGCGTTCCCAGGGGCAAAGCCAAGCAGCAGCGATTTCCTCGCACCAGCCCTGGCCTGGAGACAGACAAAAGCAGCGACACGCATGGCCAGGATGCACGCCGCTCCTCCGCCAGCACCCAGCCCTTTGGACCAGCAGATAGAGCACCAAGACCTCATCCAGGTCGCAACCAAGTCCTGTCCCACCACTGGTCCTCCGAGCAGCAACCCAGAAAAGTGGCAGGAGCACAGATTTTTCTTGCAGCGCCATCCACAATAGCTCGCACCCGTCCCACGATGCCAGGGAGCGTGTTTCTAGGGAATCGCCGCACCTCCAGCACTGCTGAAGTCAATCCTCTTCTGTCTCCTACTTTGCAGTACTAACCAGGCTCTTCTGAAAACATCCTACCAAGCTCAGAGATTCAAGACAGAGCTGTGTTACAAGCCCCCAGGCACTGCTTTGAAAAAAAACTGTAAACCAGAAGAAGCTACTCTATCTTTTTAAGAAAGCACAGTTGTGGGGGTAGTGTTTCGCTTGTGTGAGATTGTTCTACAGAACGGACGTTTGGTCCTTCGCAAGGGGGCAAGAAGGACCGTAAGGAGCCCAGGCTAATGACTTGCCAAACCTGAAAACCATTCCAAGTTTTGCTCGTTTTTAAGGTGTGGTGTAGAGGGTCAGCAGAGGAGCTGGCCCCAGACACACGGTCACCTCAAGAGCAGCCCTGGGGCTACCCCGTCCGCCCAGCACAGCTGCTGGGAGCGGGCTCACCCCATGGTGGGCAGTGGGTGCCCCAGGGGGCCGGGGCAGCCAGCGGGGAGGAGCCCGGGACCCTGCCAGCCCCTGGGACGGGGCAGGGAGCTGCTCTGCCCTGGCACACGCTGCCTCCGGCCCAACTCCCGCTTATTGCGGGGAGTTTGTCATTTGGAAAGCTTCACAAATCCAGCAAAGTCAGATTCTCATTTACACATTAAGCTTTTTTATACCTCTCTTACTGCATACAAGGGCCATAAAATAAGCAGCAATGTAATTTACTTGTGCTTCAAGGCCCCTTTACAGAGCCAAAATGATTTATGGGGCCTCCATGCACATGACCGACAGGCCCTTAATATTTAACAGCTGTAAAAATATTGCACAAATGCTATACATTACTGAGTCAGTTTTGGCCTACAAACATATTAAGATAACTCTGCATACATCGCAACTGGTCAAATATTAATCATTGAATAATTTATCCTGTGAATTTATTTTGTTTTAAAAAATCATCTAGCAGGTATATTTGTCCACTCTAGTGCAAATACATATTTATGATATGGTTATTGGTCTAATATATGTTTTCTACTATCCTCATTTCAAGTTATACATAATAAAAGTCAAATCCATCCCTAGGAAAAGAAAGGGAGGAGGGCCCAGCAAAAATCTTATATGCAGGTCAATGCTTGGTGAAATGCTGCTGCCTGCATCCAGGGAGCTCTGGAAATGAGCAGTTGCAGTCTCTTTAAATATTGATGGCTTTTCTGGAACTGTTACGAAAGCACCGGAGAGAATACTGGAGCTGCTGCAAAAACCCCAACACGTGAAGCAGAGTCCACAGGAACGCCGGCAAGGCTGCGTGCTGCGGCCAGCGCCAGCTCCCCCCACGCGCCCAGGACCCTCCTGCTCCGCACCTACAGAGAGAGCCCCTGCCTCTCCCATCTCCGCACCGGCACGTGGCCGAAAAGAGCAAAGTGGATATTAAAACAACGAACAGGTTACACACAAGAGTAGCAAAAGGTATTTGTCTGCCAGCATCTTTCAGCCTCTGCAGTAGAAGAGGGGGATCCAGCGGCGCAAAGCACTCCGGGGGTAGGAAGCAGGTCCCTGCAGCGGCTGCCCCAGCCTCGGCAGCACCCACAGCCCTTCCACGGGAGCACGACTCCGGGACGCCATTCGGCACTTCTCTGCGCACAGCGCGGGGTCCCCGGCTCCCTTCGGTCAGCACAGCCACTGCCAGCACCGCACGCAGCCAGCTCCAGCACCAGGGAGATCCTCAGCCTTGCTCTGTCTTGCTGCTTGACGTGGGGCCGTGCCAGGTCTCACCCGGAGACGTTCACACCACACAGCCGGGTGACTCCCTGGGGTTTTAAGGGAGCACTGCTCACACCAGAAACGCGCTACTCGCTTCCCATTGACTGTTAGTCATCACGCAGAAGGCCTCTGCGTAAAACATTTTGATGGTGGATTGAAGGAAAAGCTGTGTGATTTAGGCAGTCATTAACATCCCGGGAAGAGCAAAGTCAGCTTAGAGTCTGTGCTGGATAGCGAGTCTACAAGGGCCCATAGCATGTCTGAAATGTCACGTAGACAAGCCCAAAGGGACCAGCGTTCAGTCTTTTGCTGGAAACAGCTTGTGCAGACAGCTAAAAGCAGATAACATCCCTGCGCCTACCAGGACAGACGTATGCTGCCAAGTGAGTCTGAAAGCACATACCTCAGTACCTTTCAGGGAAAGAAAATTCACATGGAAAGCAAGTCCTCAGCTCGGGTTGGGCTTCCTCCTCCTCCTCAAATCCCAGCACTTCCCCACTGCCTTACAATTACTAACTGCGTAGTCATGCTTGATAAACGTATGATCTGCACAAAAGAGGATTAGAAGAAGGCAACATGACTGACATTGCCCAATTACCCTTAGCCAGGACTTGAATTCAGATCGTCAGAAGTACTATGCTAACGAGTAAGAGCTGGCCCAGTGCATTACCTAGCCCTTGTTCAGTCCATTGCTAATAAAGAGTTTAATTAAAGACTCCAGGTTGTGCACTACAACCTCGTGATGTGGAGGCAGGTCAGTTCATCCAGCAGAAGGAACAGCTGAAGAGCTTGGCCAGCAGGACAGGCAGGTCAGTTTTTTGTCCGTTCTCCACCACTGAGAAGCACCGGCATCGTCAGAAATGCCGAGATTCACGCCCTGTGTGCTGGATCTAGCACAGACATTTCGCGACTCTAAAATGGGTCCCTGTACAACCACAGTATGCCCACTGACAAATCTGCACCGTGGTTACACCACTTCAGTAGCTGAAGACTGGTATCTCTAGTGCCTACCTCGCCAGCTCACTGCGTCACGGCTGCAGCTGCCTACCCAGCTACGGGCTACGCAGAAGAGGAAAAACTCTGTCAAATATGTCAAACAGGAAAAGCAAGACTGACGCCTTGGAACAGGACTGCCGCAGCAACCCCTGCTTCCCCTTCAACCCGTGCTTCCAGACCGAAAGTCAAGGGCAAATCAAGCTGCCATCCAAACGCATAAGCGTATCCGAGCTACGCGCCTGCTCCAAGCCAGCCAGCGCTGCCACTCCGGATCGATCGATCTCCCGAAGGCCCCTGTCCGAATCCTGACATCTTCTCTATGTACAATCACATTCTGAGGCATTCATATCCAACGGGCAACTTTTAAACAAACCAGAGCAACACGATTATTGAATTCAAAGCCACCAGGCTCAGTTGTTTTCCCCCCTCCCGCTCTCTCCACACTACGCGGCAGCCTACAGCACGAGGAACCAACTTGTCTGGGGCCTGACGCTTCATCCCCCCTTCCCCCCCGCACTGCTGCCAGGCACTGCCCATGCCAGCGGGCGAGGAGGGCACCTGCGGGCCACAGCGGGTCCCCGGAGCTCCGGGGGCTGAAGGCTGCCACCGTCCCCCAGCACATCCCCGGTTTGCAGCCGCCGATAGCACCGCCCAGCACGAGCAGGCAGCCGCTGCGCGCTTCATCTGCCTTCAGTCTACACCAAAACCAGCACGAACTGCCTTCCCTTGCTCCCATGGCACTGAAAAGCTCGCACTAGTATTTATTTCACTTATTTTCATTTCTTCATTACGAGTTGGTCGGCAACACTGAGATTTTTCACTTGGAGCAAGATTCTTCCTCTCTCTCAGGTTCGTACCGTAATGATTGAACATCTTTCTAAAATCACCCCCATGACTCTTCAGAAGACAACTGAATCACCTAGGCAAGGATGTCCTCCTGCAGGAATGGGAGATTTCAACCATGTTCGCACCAGATGGGTCAAAGAATAGGTTCCTTATCAGAGCAACAACAAAAAAAAAAAATACCATGGAAGTGGGCCCCAACTCCCCACTTGCAGTCTGCACTGCTTTGAAATTTAAATCAGCTGCCATCTGGGCCACGAGCACCAGCCCACCTCCAGGAGCAGCTACCGAGAACTGCTTTGCGCTTCTGCAGGCGCCGCACACAGAAGGTGGACTTTGAGCTACCGAGAAAGAAGTCTGAATTTCTAGTAAGCCACGAGAGACCCTCCAGCTCCCACCACAGCAATGAGTCTGACGTTCTTTTAGGAAAATATAAACTTAATTTCAAAACATCTGGGAAATTCCGTTAAGTGATTTATCATGCAACTGATGAAACTGCAATTTAACTTCAAAGCCCTAAACAGCATTAAAGAAAGCCTCATGTGCTCAAATTAACAGTAAAATATTTGACACTGAAAATTATTGTTACAGCAAATAGTGTTGTTCTCCAATTAGCCTAATGCAATAGATCACTGCATGGGCAAGCATCCCAGCAGGCACTCACTGGGACGCGCGTATTCAGGTTAGCGCACGTGGCCTGTAAGTGCAGACAGCAGAGCATTACACACGCAGTAAGGGGGGCCCAGATGAACTGACTCCGTCCTGCTCCAGCCCAGCCAGCTCTCACCTCTTCACAATGTTATCCTCAGAGCGAAAACCTAAATATAGCAAAACATCACCTGGTGGGCTGCAGCCTAGTCACCTCTGCAGCATCACAGGCAGCAGGAGCATTTTGCAGAAATTAAGGTTGCAAAAAGAAAACACCCTCCTGCAGGGGCTGTTCTGTGCTGCTGCCCGAGCCCGCAGCCAGCCGGGGCAATTCCTCCTGCTCCTGGGAAACAGAGGGGCAGGAGAAGGACCAGTGCTCAGCCAGTGCATGCCTACTTCGTTTGCAACTGTCTCTTTCAATAACTGGTGAATAAGATCCCTATTGATCTAATTAGCAGCAAGAAAAGAAAATTCTGCCTTTTTTTTTTTTAAAAAAAAAAAGGGGGGCTAGTTGTACCCTGGAAGCTGCCAGCAAAGAGCTCTGTCAGCCCCACGCAGGTATGCGTGAGCAGCAGGGAGAGCTGGCCCCAGAGACCCAGCACCTGCACCCTTCACAGCCAGGTGCTCTGGGGCGAGCTCAGCACCGCAGGCAGCCGAGGGCTTACGACAGAGCACACCCTGGCATGCCCGGAGGGGATCATGCTGAGCAAGGTCCATGGGAGCCTGCAAGGTGACTCCTCCTGGAGCAACTGCCATATTTAACAGCCTTGACCCTGATTGCAGGCTGCAACCACGCCGAATGGAACCAGCAACTCAAGTATTTATGCCCACTGCTCACTCTTCACGTTATCCTCAGATAATGCCTAGGGCTGCTCTAATTTAGGCCACCGGGAGCAGTCCTCAGAGCTGAGCAGCAGCCCCGAGGGACAGGAGTGCACAGAGCAGGCAGGGAGCAGCGACGGGAGCTGCTGGACCCATCCCACCGCTCCCACCCTGCGCTGGAGATGCACCAACTCTGCCGCAGGGATTCACGTCTGGTGCCACCCTGTGCCTCAGCCGGTACACGTCCAACAAGGAATGCAGAATGCATGAAGAGTACCACTGCCTGGAAATGTTTAGTTTTAAAAAGGGATGAATGGAGGCGAGAAGGAAGAAGAAATGCATTGGTAGATGGTATTTATTCATCCTCTGAAAGGAAACAGACTTCCCAGGACTGAATAGCTCAATTAAGCGCCTGCAGGAATGACAGATTTACTGCTTGCTCAACAAATACATTTCAAACCAGAAGTAAAACTGGGATGGGAGAATTAGCTGAGAGATAAGAAGAGCCTCAGATAACCCAGGAGAGGATCCACCACCCTGCACAGAAACCAGGAGCTGCTACAGAGCTGGGTCAGACCGTTTGTTTTGTAGCTCTTTGTCCCTTGGAGGGAAGAATCGCCCCGAGCAGACGATGCTGCTGCTCCCCAGCCTCTGCCCAGCGGGGCAATCCCAAAGGTGACACGGGCCCCAACAAACCACCCCAACCACCAGCAGGCTGGGGGATCCACCACGAAGGGATTTCGGCCGAGGCTTACTCTATCAGGTTAGAGACTCATCTCCAGCTACTCTTGTAGAGACAGTTTTTTTAAAAATAAAATTATAAAGTAATTACTTGTTGGTTTTCTTTTTATTGGTTCCTCCTTTCACTCAGAGTATGCGAATGGGGCTGTAATTAAGCTCAAGGTGCTGTGCACACACCAACCCACCATGACAAACGATGCGCTTGAGTCCTTGTTCCTCCAGTTACACAGGGGGCAGAGCAAAACCCTGTAAAGGCTCTGCAGCTACATCTTAATAAATACTTTGGTAGTTATTTAAACCTCAAAAATTAGGTGCAAGTCCTTCAATTTAATCCTGTGCCTTCAGGGGTCATAAAAAGTGCTAGATTACATGCCCCTCCAGGAGCACTAAAGAAGTGTACTTTTTATTACGGGTACTCTGCTGAACAACAATCTCCAGCTCCATTGAGGAGATTTTTGATTAAACCAGACAGAGGATCGCCTACATTAGTTAAGGTAAAACTGTTTCCAGCCAAGCTATCTGGCAAGCATTTTTTATTTCAGCAAACCAGCAGCAATGGCAGGAATTCAAGATTTGCAGGTGCCCAGATAGAAGCTCAAATCTTCCTATTACTAAACCTCCGTGCAATTATGGCAGACAAATTACTGACCCTTCCTCATTGCCCAGACTTAGAAAGGATTCTTTTTTTTTTTTCTCCTTTTCAGGCAGATTTTGAAAGGCACAAAAGGACTGTTGTATGTAAAACTCCCAGTGATAATCAATGACATTTGGGTCCTTATCAATCATTATGTCCTCAAAAATCTTCACCTTTGTGATTAACATATTGTTTCTTTAGCTCTCTTCTTGATTAAGAAGAATCACGGAGAAAAAAATATGCATCCTACCATTACTTTCTAAGGGAGCACCACAATTACATATTTTAATTAATATCCTTGTTCATTTCAGAGAAACTTTGGGTTTAAGTCTGTTTTTCTGGCAATCAGATTGCATCCATGTTGTGGTTTGAGAGCTTTGCTCCAGCAGCCTGGGAAGAAGTGCAAGTGATCAAGAACATCACCATAAAAACTTTCTTCCCCGCCATGAAAATTTTGAATTTAACCCAAGACAAACAGCAATCTATTTCTCATACCCTGGAGCGCGAAAGGCTCCTCTTTTGCAGCGTAACAAATTTACATTTGCAGTTGTTTTGGTGAGGTGACCATGACAGCTATTCAGGAGTCATTCTTCAAAGACATCATGAGCAAAACCACAGACTTGCTGCCACCATCGCCGCTATGCCACAGAGCACGCTTGAAGCTGGTTTTCAATTACGGGGCACATGGGTCAAAGCGGATCCCCGAGGATCCCACAGCAGAAGGCTGGGACCTGGTCTGAGTCTTGGCCAAATGTTGCATTAACCCAGCTGCAGGTGGGTTTCTCAGAATCTGAGTTTAAGCTGAGCACGGCCAGGACACCTGCAATGCCACAGCTCCACGCCTGCAAGGGCCCCCGTGTAGGGCTGTTCCCTTCCCTTCATCTCTCCTTCCCACAGCTGGATTTTCTCTTCAGCCTCTTCATTTCGCCTTCCGATGGGAAAGCAGGGGAGATGTGGCCGGGAGCCCTGCCTGCAGCTGGCCAGGTGCTCTCAGATGCTGACCCGGGGCTGGCAGGCAGGTACCTGCAGCCACAGCTAACGCCAAGCACAGGATCCTCCTCCGAACCACATTACACAGATCATCTGTATTGCAATTTGCTGTCATAAATTCTCTGCTCATTCAATATACTGATTGTACCAGGAGCACCATGAAAGGAACAATTGCACAAAGCCTATCAAATACCAGAGTGTGAATCAGAAATAGGAATTTTCCCCGCAATTAGAAACAAAACGGTGCTATAGCTTGCCTTGCAAGAGGGTCGTGCATTCAGAAGCAAGGCAAGAAGTGAAGGTTTTTGGTTTTTTTTAACTAGGGGAACATTTTTGTGGGGAAATATAAAATGCTTTCAATTTTGAAATGTCATTTTTTTGCCAAGTCTTCTATGTGAAAAATTACAGTTAGTCTTATCTCTGCTCAGTCTCCTTGTACTAGTGAAATCGACTCAGCGCCCATTGCCAAATTCCGAACTGAGGGTTGTCAGGGCTTGGATGTAGGATCCAATTTGTCCTGCTGGAAAAGTATCAGCCATGAGACTTGCATTATAGTCACCCCCAACATTCAGAGAGAGGTTTTTATCCTAAATGAGAAACATGCCGAGCAACCACTGAAACTAAAAGTGACTTTCAGTATGAGCATCCATTTTGCCACCAGCCTGCAGGCTTTTTCCCCCTAACCACATGCCTTTGCTTTGGAAAACAGTCTCAGCCGAGGGCAGGGCCACCCCAGCTCTCTGGGGCCTGCTGCTGCTCCTCTTCCTCTCGGCACTCCAGGGCGGCCAGGGCAGAGGTGCCCACACACCCACCAAGCCCTCCCTGGGCGCCAGGGCTGCTCCCTGCCGCGACAGCTACATCCCGTGGCATCCGTATAAACACGGTATGTGCCACTCAAAACCACAGTCAAAATGCCAAGAGCAATTACTTAATTGCTTTGATCTGTGCTCTGGTGAGATCCACGGAACATAATTACATTCTTGCTTTAAAAAGAGTAAAGAAGAAAAAAGGCTTTATTTTGATGTTTTAGTGTTTGCTTCTCAGCAATATGTGCTTAAAGGAAACTACGGTAATTTATCTTTCCAATGCTTGCTTTCCACATCTGAAAAAAAAAATAGGAATAGCTGCTGTACATTTGCATCTCAATTTTAGCTCAAGCAACTTGACAAGGATTCAGCTAAATGAATCGGCACAGTTTGCAAAGAAAGCAGCTGAAGTAAATAAAACCTCCAGGGATGCTGACAGAAAACGCATTAAAATCAGGATCTGCTCTTTCACAATGAAAGAAATCCAGCACTTAGAGCATGATCTAGAGTTCACTGAAGCCCTTCCATCAGCTCCAGCAGGCTTTGGATGGCACCCGGAAGGTCTAGCGATCAATCGCAGCCCCTGCAGCTGAAGCCCGCTGGGGCCAAACTCGCACTGAGATCCAAGCCCTGCCCTGGAGAGGGCGAGGAGGGGAGCACGAGCTCCGGCCGGACAGCCTGGGGTAAGTGCTTGAAAGAGCAGGGGAGAAGCAGAGGCGAGTCCAGCTGCCAGTGCCCGGACACCCCACGGCATCCCCACCTCCCACCACTCCGGGGACAGCGGCAGGGAGGCCTATGGCCACAGGTACCACCGGAGGGTATCCAGCAACCGGCTCAGCTCCCACCGAGCCCCGAGGTTTTAGTCGGAGCAGCTCTTCTTTCAGAGTTTCATCTGAGTGTGAAAATTGCCTTCATTTTCAATCCACTCAGGAAAAAGGTGAAAAAATATCAGCCAGCTGCACATTTTATGGGGAAGTCATGAGCACTGATCTTTGAGAGCTGAAAAATATGCACCGCTTTTGCATAACAATTAACTTTTATGGTTTTCGAGAGGGCTGTTCCCTTTACTGCCTACTCACTCCACGCCAAATTCTCTCCTGGTCTCAACTGCGGAGGCTCCGCTGCCTCCAGCCACACTACAGCAATTTACCCAAACCCAGGCTTTTACCCTTTGTTTTAACCCTGCCTTTGTCTGAAGGTCACGCAGGCTCAGAGGGAGATGTTTCAAAAGCATCGAGGACTTGGCTGACTCTAATCCCTGGCTTCAAGGGAAGCAGGGAAAGTTAATGCAGCATGCTTTCAAAAACCCTTCCCGCAGTCCATATTATCTTAAAACGCAGCACGTTGGAGAGGCTAAACGCAGAGGTGCGGCTGCTCCGGCTGCCGCTGCGGGAGCTGAACGGACCAGTTTAATTAGTAGGACTGAGCCACGATAGAAAACTTCAGTCTTGTGATACAGCAAAGAGGGCACAGGAGAGGCAAATGATTTAAAAGGTGCCCGTTGCCCTGGGCTGGCTTTCACTGTGTACCATTCCCTTTTGTTACTCAGTTCCTTTTGGTCCAGTGAATTCAGTTGCTCACAATGGTTTGCTTATTTTATTTGAAAGAGTGGGAGGAAAAGCCACTCTTATGTACAAGTCTGCAGTCAGGTTAGATCAGATGGAGCAGCAGTTCCCAGACTCTCTCCTGATTTTTTTTTTTTTTTTTTCCCCTCCTCCATCGAGGCTGCCCAAGACTGCTCCATCACCACCTCGGGGACAGCATGGCCAGCAAGGCTGCGAGGGACAGCCACGGTCAGCTGAAGGCTCAGTGGGAAAAGTCATCACCACAGGTTTTATTCCAGGACAGAGCAGCAACAGGCATCATTTTAAAAGTCCCCATTTACCACGCATATATCTAGGTCACGTATGGTATTACTCCAGCACAGAGTACCTATGTAACCCACTGAAATGGCACTCACTGTCCCAGGTGATATTTTTGGGTTTAGACACTTATTTTCATTTTATAAAGTATATATGCTCAGATATAAACCCAGCAGGTTTTGATCTCTTGGCAGCAGAGCTGCAGCACTCTTTACAAGGCTGTCATCACGGCATTTCCAAGTACCCACAAGGAGAAGAACATGCTACTGGCATACGACTAGCCCATCCTATTCCTTATCTGTAGGAAGCGCTGTGTACATTGCAACGCTGGCACGACTTCTTGGACTGTTGGCCCATATCACCCAGGGGTGTAGGGAGATGTCGCAGCAGAATTTCCCCTATGGACCATTGCAGGTGTACATAAAGCTTTCATTGCAAACCCCTCATACTCGGAACAGCTTAATTTTATACTGTTGCACAACATAAAATCTAGAGCACGTTTCAGCAAGGCGGTCGGTAAGGCTCATAATGTTTACAGTTAATCCAGGCCATGCAGGAGCTGTATATCAGCATCACCCAACATTCATCTTCCTGCAGGTAGGAGACACCCAGTTTTGCAGCAGGTAATTCAGTTCAGTCCTAATGAACTTCAGGCTTTGAAGATGTCCATCCAGCAGATTAAAACAAACAGCCAAGAGGCTGGTGTCAAACCAAGCTACCCAGTGCCATCATCCTCTCAGCCACAATAAAAGCCTTCACGTCTGTCACAAATAGCACAAGCCTGATCTTACTCCATCACTTGGTGTACTATCCACTTTAGTAAGAATCTAAGCAAAAGTTTTGCCCCTTTTTTTTTTTTTGAACAGAAAGATAAAACAAACCAAGCATTTAGTTTTGCTAATAAAAGCTTCACACAGAAAACAGAAGTCTCTTTTTCCTTGGAACAGTCTTAGGACAGTTGTTTCTCCAGAGCAAGGTGAGGCAAGTGACACGAGAAGCAATAAATTCTTCTTTTCAGAGAGCACCTGTGTGGCCATTTGTATCCAAGACATGAGTGAGGAACGGCCTCGGACACACAGTATTTTCAGCAAAATATCTCAGGAGTACTTTGAGGTAGAAATGAATACAGAAGCTCCCCTCCAGCAACAGATTGCTTTCTAATTCACAGACAGAAATGCAGATGCTGTTCTTGGCACTTAACCAAACTATTGCACAACACATTTGTTTTTTAGAGTAGCAGTATTTAATACAGTAGCAAGGGAAAATAATACCTGGCATCCACCTGTATTTGCCTGGTTTTGTTATTTCTGCATATGATACTATGAAGATCTAACCTGAAGACAAAACCCAACCCTGCAGAGATCTCAGGCTGCCTGTGCTGGCATGTGATGAATAGGGAGGAAGTTTTAACAAATATTTCTGCGATATCCAAGCCTTCCAGCACTGTGGTCACCTTAGGGCTCATTTTGTGTAATGAGGTTACCCAATATAAACGCTGCCTGGCTCCTGCAACTCAGCTAGGACACAAAACGGTTAAATTAAAAAAAAAAAAAAATGCTATCAAAGCCAGTGATTCAAAGTCTCTTCCACTTCCGAACATTTTGGCTCAGGATCAACAGAAGGACAATTAACCTGCATTAACAACACACAGAGCCTGTTCTCCGCGATTCAGTTCGACGGACGTTACAAACAGGCGGTTGGATCAGCGGGGCTGATGGTCACAGCCCTGTGCCCAGGAACACCCGGGGAGGACACCCAGGACGGTGCTGGGGAGCCCTCCCACCCCTGCGTTCCACAAGCCAGGAATGTCTATTGCTGCCAAGTGAAGAAATTTAGAAGACCAAAAAATACTTTAAAAAAATCCACATCTTCCCTCTTCCAGAATGACTCCAACAAAACCCAGAACACACTTGAAAACAAGAGGTCACAAGCGAGGGTCAGTATCTCACCTCTCGACAACAAGTAAGGGGAGATGCTGTCATTTTTCCTGACATTTTCTCCCTCTGTTCCCACCTGGATCCGCCGGTGTGGCTCACCATGCTCCTCCGAAGGCTGGGAGTGCCCAGAAGCCTGCCCGGGGCAGCAGCACCTCCTGTGCCCCTCCGCGGCGATCCAGCAGGCACAGGGAGGAAAGCGTCTCCATCCCAAGACCGAAGCCCTTACCACTGGGCAGACAACACTTCCAGCCCCTCTTTTCAAAGGGTAAAAGCGACACTTCCTTACATTTCAAAGCAGTAAAGCCTATCAGGTTTAAAATGCAAGGGTCACCTTAATTAGGCTGCCAGTAACACTTTTCCCCCCTCGAAACAAGCCCGTTTCTTCCCCACAGGTTTCAACAAGTCTCCATCAGTAGAAGCTTTCCCTGTAAAACAATTCTGAAACACTAGGGATTACTGACTTGCTATCACCTCACGCAAATTACATCTTATCAAAGAAGCACTGAAGTACATAATGCAATTACTCAAAGAACAATTTGCTGGTGCCAGAGACGGTATTTTACATATGCCACTGAATTTACGGTTTAAGACTAAACACTGTCAGTGAGCACCTATCTGATAGACTTCCCTCCTTTGGGTTTTTTTTTTTTTCCTTCTTCCTTCCTCCTACTTCTTTTAGCCCCCAAGTCACACGCTAACGTATAGCTGGAATTAATGACAGGCTAAGTAGCTCCTAGAGAGACGACTGTCCAAACAGGAGCCCTGGCAGCAGCCACAGCCACACCAACCCTGCCAAAACTAGCTTGTGCTTCGCCAGCACAGGCAGGAGACCACGCAGGGCAGTCCATACGCTGGATTTCACCACCTCTCACTCCTTTAAGCAATCCAGAGCAGCAATATAGTAATATTACTATTTTATGTAACATATCTATTATATATTATAATATTATATGTGTGCATATACCTATATTAAAAACCCCCACACTTTTTCACAGGGATTCATTCAGAGGGTTTTGCTTGGAGGACAACTTTTGGGCAAGGCCTGGATCCTGGTTTACTGCTTTGATGTCAAGCAAGTTGGGTGCTGCTATATGGAACAGCAGCCTCCAACCTCGCCTTGATGCTGAAAGCCTGCAGCAGACACTCTGTAACCCTTGTTTCCAGCTATGGGAAGCCTTGGTAGAGTCGTGACCTCAACACAGCTCAGCTTCCACAGAGCAAGAGAGGACAGCGACCATGCTCACAGGAGCAAGAACGTCTGAGCTCCCCAATACCACAGGGGGAAGGTTATAGTTTTTGCAAGAATAAAGCCCAGAACAGACCCAAACCCCCTATCTTGCACAATCCCATCGCCACCAAGGAGGCAGCCAACAGGGCTCAGAATGAATTTAACAAGGACCTCGCTCCTGACCTCCCCTTCTGGGGGGTAAGGCAGGCATGAACCCGGTGGGGCGCAGGGGTACTGGGGCTGCCCAGCAGCCATGGGTGGGTTTGGGTCAGGTGGAGCAGCATGGGAGACTGCAAATGCAGGCGCAGGTCTGCAGCTACCCAGATAACCGGGCTCTTATTTTCCCTTTACCTAAAGGGCAAATACAGCAGGGTGCGAGATAACGGAGCAGTGCACAGGGGACATCCTTGCAACGGCACCAGCAGAGACACCACGAGGTTCTTCCAAACCTTTTACATGGTATAACATGGTTTTAATGCATGTTTTGTGTATATATGTATGTACACACCTGCAGAATATGCATGTATTCTTAAAATGCATACATGCTTAAAAATGGAGACCATTTGGTGCATGTGCTCAAATTAAGCTGATCTTTTGAATCTTTGAAGTTGTTTCATAACCAGGACACTGGCAACTGAATCCATCTCACTTCAGTGACAATACGCCACCAGTTCCTCATCCCAAAGACATGCTGGTTGCCATACGCTGCTCACTAATCACAGCTCTCATATGGCTCAGGACAGGCAACCTCACCTTCTACCTCTTATCTGTTAGTTAATTATAAACATAACTTCTAGATTTTTTTTTTAATCTATCCGTTTATCCAGATTTATATACATACAATTACCTTATTTACCTAGAAAGGATGTTGTCTAGACTAGTAAGCAAATATTTGATGAGTATTATCTGAACCTTAATGTTATTACTAATAAAAATGTCAGCTTGAAAAATCAATTAAGTCCCATGGAAGCAGATTCTCAGAGATGAATCGGTTTATTTCTGCGGAAGTCAATGAAGTTAAACTAATTTACACAGCTGCTAATGCCATACAGATTTCTGAACAGTAATAAATAGTCTGTTCTTTCCTTTAGTTAAACAAAAACATATTACTTGTTTAAAAAGAAAAAAGCCTTGCTGTAATAGCTACTGAGCTTTTTGCGTAAATGAGATGCTTTTTTTTTTTTTTTTCAACCNTACAGCGCTCACAACAAACTAGCACATACCCTGACAGAAGACATGAATTTAGGAAAAACAGCGGAGCCCAGGCAGAAATTTTGCTGCTGTTTGCCCTTTCTGATGGCTGCGTTTTATTTCTTAGTGCTCATCACCCAGTTGATCCCATGCTCACAGTTGGTCAGAACCCCCGGTTTGACTATGAACCTTTGGGAGAGCAAAACCTAACGCTGCTGAACACCAACACCCACTCGTCCTTGCGGGGCACAAAACCAACCCCATCCAGCATGACACTGAACCCTACACCTGTTTTAACTTGATTCTCCATTTTCTGAAAAATATTTCCTTCCCATTTCATAGAAATGTTGATGTACTATACCATATAGTCTCAGAGGTCTTTTCCAACCTTAATAATTCTATGATTCTGTAAATATTTAATTACAGGTAGCTAATGAAAACACTGAAGTTAAAAGTCGCAAGGTAGCACACACAAATATAGAATCATAGAGGTCTTTTCCAGCCTTAGAGATCATCTAGTCCAACCATCAACCCAACAACACCATGTCTAAAACCATGTCCTGAAGTGTCACATCCACAAGTTTCTTTGAACCCCTCCAGGGATGGGGACTCCACCACCTCCCTGGGCAGCCTGTGCCAATACCTCACCACTCTTTCAGTAAAGACATTTTTCCTAATACCCAATCTAAGCCTCCCCTGGCACAACTTGAGGCCATTATCTCTCATCCTATCAGTAGTTACTTGGGCAAAAAGACCAACACCCTCCTCACTACAACTTCCTTTCAGGAGCAAGGAACATTTTCATGTGTAAGTGAAAAAATAAAACAGTGTACACTCTGGGTAAAACATTTAATGCCTGCTTAACTAAATTCATTCAGGTGAATTAAATCCATCTCGAACAAGTAATTGTTTCCTATTTGTTATAGAACACATTGCAAAGCATCTTCCTCCACTGCTATGCATTCAGCAATTATACATACGTTTTGACAATTGTTTTGTCTCATGTGTCAGATTTTATTTAGTCTTCCTAAACTCTTGAAAAATACAGGAAAGAGCATTTAAGTGTTTCCACATACATCTTCCATAAGCTGAGATATGGATCACTGTTTAAAAGGAAGAGTGTAAAGTACAAAATTTTAAGTTCAGTGAGACACCATAGCATTTTTCCAAGGAAACCTGCCCTTTTTCCCCACGGGACTGGTGGCCACTGGGCATTGCTGCAGCCAAGAGTGGGCACCAGCTGTAAAGATAACATTTTACGATTCATGCATTTGTGAAACTTGCTAGACAAGGGATTTAGATGTATAAAATGAGCATATAAAATTCCACATTTCAGCACATGGAAGAGTCTCTAACAGAAGTTATTCCCTGTGAATAGCCAATTCCACCATTACCTACGGGAAAGGCAGCAACTTGCATCTGCCTCCAAAGCACCCGCTGCGCCAGGCGAGGTACTGCTAGCACTTCTGCTCCAGAAGCCCCTGTATTTCTCCCCATCGTTAACAGAACTAAATTCTCTTCCTTTAAGATGTTTTAGTCACAATGGCATTTTCTTTAAAATTTAAGTTTATCCCTACAGTTATGGAAATTCAGTCACAGTGTTTGCTAACTAGAAGATCCAAGAAGAAACTAAATATAACAACAGTAACACTGACTTATCCAGGCTTTTTTTAATCCTAACTTAGTGAAATTCAGAAATTTAGTTACAAGCGTAAGATGTGGAAAATAAATTAGGTTGTGCAACCTTTCTTTGCTCCATCTGAAAGTCAAAGAAGCCATTAGAAAAATCTGTGGCAAGATATTATCATGAGAGCAATCTCATGATGCTTATCACGACAAGTTTAATTCTCTCTGTCATCAGGAATTTGCTTCTGAAGATCACCAAGGTGGTACAGGAATGGAAGCAGAAGTTGCCAAGGTCCTGGCCCAGCTTGGGGGAATTTCTCCCTTGATAACGCCGCTCCACCACAAAGGACTGCTTGCCACACACATACGCAGCCCAAAGGTCTTCAAGGCCCATCAACTTCAGTGCTCTTCCATTAAAGCCCCGGTTGAAGAATTAAGGGCAACCTCACCGTTTTGTAGCATAAAGTTTTAGTAAAACACGGCACCAGGAAGGAGCCTCAGGTCTCCCCTGCCACATTCACCCTGCACCTGGCTCGAGCATCCATGAAAGGTTCATTACCACATTTTTAAGAGACATAAGAAACTGGATTTTTTTTTTTATTTCACAGTTAAGAAGTTCAGAATGGTTCTAATTGTGGGAAGGAGTAATGAGGCATTTGGAGTGAAGACTAGAGGCAGGTGGAGAGGAGGATTTTATTACATTCATCACACCTATACATTACCTCCACTTAGGAAGTGGGAGCTTTAAACCGAGCTTAAATTCATCAGTGGTGTACAGTACAAGTTAATAATGGCTCGCAAGATGAGGTGCTACATATTATTCCTGATCTTTAAACTACTATCATAATATGAAGCAATTATCAACACACACTGTACCAGAATAATTAGCACATCATTACTAATAAAACAGGGTCATCAAATAAAAAGGTACAAGATAATTGTATTACATAACCATACAGTTGAAAAGGCACAGAAAATACATGGAAACTTAGTTAAGACCAAGAAATGATTAGGCCAACTGGAAGTACGATGCTGTAACTGCAGCAACACAAAGCAAATGTCACCGCTCTTCCTCGGGGGCAGCGGGAAAGTCACTATCTGCAGTTGGACTCTGCGTTAGGGAAGAAGCGGCCTGTGATCTCCATTATCCAACTCTCCGGCACGACCTGCTGCTCTCAGAGCCCATCGTGCAGCAAATGCACATGGAAAATGAATCGATGAGGAAATTAATAATTACCAGCTTCTAAGCAAATTCCCTGAACGTGCAATTATTTCACCCTGAAATGCTCCTGAGCGATCAAAGACAACATGGAGAACAAAGCAGTTGAAGAAATTGTGTAATCAAGTAATTATTTATATTGTAATTGGCACTCAGAAAGAGACACATATGCAGGACCAGGGTGATAATTCCACTGTTAGAGACCAACAGACACGTGAGCCTGGCTACAGCGACACGCACCCAGGGTCACTCATTCCCGCTCTTACGCATTTGCTCCTCCACACAGACCTGTGCCCACATCCCATTTGTTTTGCTCATTAGGGAGCAGCGAAGCAGAGCCAGCGGGAGCCAGGCTGGTATCAGCTGTTGCCACCACACCACCAGGCAGAAAGGATTGCTGCTGTCTTAGGATATACTTCACTGAGGATTCTTTAGAAAGGGAACGCCACAAAACAAGAAGATAAATCCCTCCTGAGTGCAGGAAGCAGGAGTGATGGGTGTATGGGCTTTCCCCACATCCCTCGCAGGGCTGTACTCATCCGAAATCAGCTCCTGGGGAGGGGGTGGATGCTGCCGGCTGCCACGGGCTGGCAGGCAGCTCCATGAGCTCAGCACGGGTACCAGGCACGGCCCTTAGCTCCTGCCCACCTGCACTCCTCAGGAC
>VZTL01051111.1:0-22410 GCA_013400535.1 Scopus umbretta | reverse complement strand
TCTAAGCAGCGGTGTTGCTGCTCCGTGTACTCACGCTACAAATCCGAGTGTTCCAACTGTTTTCAAATCTTGTAAGTCCATGCTCGGATAGTGTGATGTGTTCAGCTTATTGGGTAATGCCAAAATATCAATGGTCCGCTTTGAATTCCCTTTCCTACCTCAGAAGAAAATGCCCCACAAGTCTTCATGAAAGTCCTTTACGATGAGAATGACTGTAGGAAAGGCGTTTTACAATAGCAGATCCGCAGAACGAATTAGCGTGCATTTTAGTACCAAGGAACAAGGGTTCAGCTGTTGTGACCCTTCTTTACAGGCACTTTCTCTCACTGCCTGCAGCCGAGTGCAATAGCAGGGAAAATGTGATTTCAAGCGCTTTACATCATTGCCTGTGAGAAGCAGAGCAGCAGGGTTACGAGCGTGATGGAGTTTTGTATGAACTAAGTATGATTAGGAAATACTCTGGCTCAGGACGGGCATTACGGTCCTGCAGGATGAGGACTTTGGCAGCGAGCCTGCCCAGCGAATGCCAACGCTTAACTGCCAGATAAGAGATTGGATCTGGAGCCTTCGTAGGAGATCTGCGTGGTTTTGGCATTTGAGAGCTGGCTAAGTTATTCATGGAGAAGCTGAGTTTCAGAATTACTCTAATGCCTTTTTTGAAGGGATGAAGCATAAAAGGAAAAATTGCTGAAAAAAGTGGATTTTTTGTCTTGTGTGGCACAGCCTCTAGACGCTAGGCATCCTTATTCAATACAGAGCATCTCCAGAGAGGGGCAGCGAGCTGGTGAAGGGCCTGGAGAACAAGCCTTATGAGGAGCGGCTGAGGGCGCTGGGGCTGTTTAGTCTGGAGAAGAGGAGGCTGAGGGGAGACCTGATCGCTCTCTGCAACCCCTGACAGGAGGGTGCAGTGAGGAGGGTGTTGGTCTCTTCTCCCAAGTAACCAGCGATAGGACGAGAGGAAATGGCCTCAAGTTGTGCCAGGGGAGGTTTAGATTGGGTATTAGGGAAAGCATCTGTACTGAAAGAGTGGTGAGGCATTGGCACAGGCTGCCCAGGGAGGTGGTGGAGTCCCCGTCCCTGGAGGTGTTCAAAACACGTGTGGATGTGGCACTTTGGGACATGGTTTAGTAGGCACGGTGGTGTTGGGTCGACGGTTGGACTAGATGATCTCAGAGGTCTTTTCCAACCTTAATGATTCTATGATTCTATGATTATGAGTTTGAGTAATCTGCACATCCTCGTCATATGGAAACTGAGTATTGGCCTTGAAGGTGCTTTTCACAGGCCAAGTTCACCAGATTATCAAAATTTAATCCATCTCTTTCTCTGAGATGACTGATTTACTCCTGTACAATTGGGCGGTTGACAAGATATTTTTCTCTATTATGAACTGAAAATTATTATTCACTAAGTCATTCCAAATAGGACAATTTAACATTAAAGTGCAGAAACACTTTTTTGGTTAACAGTGATATGGTTTGAACAGACATTGTAAGAAAAAGGATGAAGCAAATGCTTTAATGAAGTAAATTTAGATGTACGTTTTTTTTCTTCTCCCGGGGCTTGCAGCTTATGTACAGCACATCAAAAATTCATTGCAGTTGTTTCTCAAATATTCATTGTAATTATTTGCCATCAACTAAGAACAGTGCATGGTACCAGAAAAAGGGGAGAGGAGAAGAAATAACAAAAATAAAATCAAAGTGAAAATATGGGCCTCTTCAGAGGTGTAGTAGAAGCCTTATTCACTTCTTCAGGAATATGCAAGCCTCACAGCTATTGTTATTTGTTATATCATTACAATACAATATGACAGCACAGCATAAGTATTACTTCCCTATAGGATCTCACTTTCTCTTGGACAGAAACAGCTGAGTCCACAAAGATGCAGTAGCCTGCCAGACTACGCTGATGTTTAGGATCAGAGACACCACATTCACCTAGTGCCAGAACCTCCATCAAAACAAGTTCCTTCTGCATCCTCAGCTGGCAGGAATTTTCTTTGTTTTCCTCAATAAATTTCACATAAATATGATGCAGATCTTTGAAAATTAGTACAAATTCATAAAGAGAAGAGAATATGTTGATAAAACGGCAAGTCTGACACAAGTATTTTGAGACTTTTAGACAAATAGTCCTTGTCCCACAAGCAGATTCCAGGTTAGTCTGCCAAAACCTATTGGTGGTCCTCTCTGGAAGAAAATGACTGTAGCCCTTCTTTTCCCTCTCTGCTTCCTCTAGACCCAGGTGGAGGAATCCCTTGTTGGAAGGGTGAGATGGCCTCAGGATGGATGGAGCCCACAGGGGCTGGTCCAACCTGGTGACCAGGGTGCCTGTAGCCATCCTTGGCTCTCATCTACCTCCCCTCTCCCTGCATGGCTACTGCCAAGGGTCCCCATTCCCATAGCGGCTCCGGCCTTGCGCCAAGCTCCTCCTTTCACTTAATACCAGCTTGCATGCATGGCTTTGGCTTAGGAAACAATTCACATTAAATAAAACGGAAAAGGTGAGTACCTTCACAGACAACACCAGTGTCTTCCTTGTGGTAGCAGTTGTGTGTGCCCAGCCCCCTGTGAGAGCACTGCTCCAGGGAGGACTCATCCCTGCTGCATGCCACATTGTCCAGAGGAATATCTCCTGTACCTTCCCCAAAAAAGGCATCAATTTTGGCTGAGACAGCATCTCGGCAGCCCAGCTGCCTGCACACAACCATGGCATCCTTCATTTCCCAGCCATCATCACAGACGGTTGGCCAGCTCCCATTGTGAAAGACCTCAAGGCGTCCTTCACCAGTCTCAGGGGCATGTCTTGGAAAAGCAGGGGAAAATGCATGGGCACTCAGCAGCCTCAGAAATGGGGCTTCCAGGTGCATTTATCAAACAACAAAAAAAATTGTTGTGTTGCACAGAAAGGGGCAAAAACATGAAATTAATCTTACTGTAACAAGCCACATTGTGTCAGTTCATCAGCTACCATAAATCCATACTCTCATGGTGTGCCATATACACCTGGGAGCAAATATAGCAATTTTTTTTTCCTCTTTCAGGCTCTGGTGTATATGTCCATAGCTAACATAACCATTCCTATTGATAACAGTATTCTTTAAGAGCAAAACTCTTATCTAAGCCTCAAGTATCTCAGAAAAATCTCCTTACACTTGTTTACTTGCTTTGAAATTTTTACCTACACAATTTTTGCCTTCCTACCAGTGCTTAAGTTACTCTATAAAATATATCAGCTGTGAAAGCTTTGCAAGACCCATCTAGGGAGAGCTCACGTGCTGGGATGGGCTCTGTTGTGACCAGGGGAGTAACTGGGTCTAGGAAAGGAAACAGAAAAGTGAATTTCTGGTTTTACTAGAGGGGATACTTAATAATGTTCTTCAGTTATCATGTGAAAAAAATGAAAGCAGTAGTGATATAGAGCAGTCCATTCATCTCTGGAAGCATCATCACCAGAAGGGAGAAGGCTGCAAACCCTTTTTTAAATGTCAGTTGTTAATGGTCGCAGTTACCTTGCAGATGTAATCTTTAATTGTTTTAGGTGTGGGTCATACTCGCCAAAGAGACACATGCCTGCTTGGGTCATGTGTTTACTCGAGGTCTTTCCTAAAAAACCTAACTCACTTAAAATTTTGCTTTGATTTTTCCCCAGGGAAAGGTATCCCCAGGATAAGCCATAAACCAGGATTCTTTGTGCCAGGTCTCATCCACAACCCCTGTCAGCCAGTTACGTTTCACCTCTGTCATTTCAGGCTCGTAGAGTGCCCACCACATGGAAGGGCTTTGTCCGGGGACCACCACTTGCCATGGCACTGGCTGCACAGGGGCTCAGGCTCTCCAGATGCAAACACCGTTCCAGTCAGAACACAGAATTGCTGGAAAACTGGGAATTTACTTGGAAAAATCCTAAAGGAAGTTACTAAAAGTAATTTCCTACTAAACATAAGAAAAGAAAATCTGATTTACTAGTCATAGTTCATAATTTGTGGGAAGTCAGGACTAGGAGGACTGAAATATAATAGTGATGATGTAAAATTATGATTTGATTAGTAATCCATAAAGCAGTTAGGTAATAGAGTAGGAAATGGCAACAGATAAGATTGACAAGGATATTCCAGGTAGCCAAAGGATTTGAGAATTAAAATAAAAAATTAAAACACAAACTTGTGTGAATAAACTGTGTGAGTTAACAAAAAGCAAAAAAATGTGGTACAGCACAGCAATTCTCATAGGTCTTGGTTTCATGCCTGAAGCAATTCCACTGACAGAAACAAGTTGCGCATCAAAATCTTAGCCGCAGGCACGCTTGCGTCGCTCATGAAGCAATAGTTTTCGAGAGACGTGCTGGCGTACCGGCGCGAGTGACGCTGGCATCCTCCTTGTGTTGGCAGTTACGGACAGCGATCCCTCTGTGGGAGCACTCCCACAGGTTGCCTTCATCCCCTCCGCACTGCACGTCATCGAGGAGGATGCTCCCAGAGCCTGGACCAAGCGGCGCTCCAGACACAGCTAGCGGAGCTCCTCCGCGCCCCAGCCTCCTGCACACCAGCTCGGCGTCCGCCGGCTGCCCGGCGTCGTCGCAGACCCTTCCCCAGCTGCCGTTGTGATGGAGCTCAACGCAGCCCGAGCACCTCTCGTCACCGTCTGCCGGTCGCAGGGACCGAGCGGAGGTACCGGCTGCGGAGGAAGAGCCCGCGTGCTGCATCAGTGGTCTTTATCCGAGGCGGTGGCACAGCCTGTCTCCAGACCAAGTACCACCCCAGTGAAGGCAGGAGCAGGAAGCCCGCAACGTAGTCTGCTCTGACAAAGGATCCTCCTCTGGATTTCAGTGCTGTTGTGGGATAGATATTATAAATGCTCGAACCCGTCTTTCTACATGCAGTACCCAATGGGCACGGACATAGTCCTCTTCCTCAGTGTGCTGATCTCTGGGGAAAGTGATCCTCCCCATGCAGCTAGCTGCCACGTCTCCCCACGCTGTGCAACAAAGGGAAGGTGTTCTACCTTTTCTTCACCATCGTTCTCATAGATACAGTAGTGCTGCCTAAAGGACAAACACAAATACCCAGAGCCAACCTTTTCCTGGGATACTTTGCAATCTAAGGGATATAGTTTGGTTGGTTTTTTGTTGGTTTTTTTTTTCCCCCCCTTTAAATAATGCCTGGTTCAGCTTCTTTTCCCATCCTTGCTAACCCTCTGGCATAACAGATGGTTGGCACAACATCATTTCCCCAGAATAGCAGAGCTATTTCCACAGACCAGGCTCATTTCTGAGAGCTGGCTACTTATGGAATCCTCCACACATTTATCTCACTTTCAGAGGGAAAGGCTTTTAGACATCTGAAGTTTCAAATTAGTTTTATGGGCCTGGAGTGTNATTTCATTAATCTGAAATATGAACATCAATCACCTTTTCAGAAAATAAAGGACTGATTAAGTAACAGTCCCAAGAATCTTTAATGTGCCCTCGTAGGCGTGCCTACAGACAGCTGAACGGCAACTTTTTACTTTCAGCAAATTAATAAAAGAAAATAATCAATATTTGTATCTCTTCAAAGTCGATGCTTTGTGCCTAGTTAAGCGTAGAATATAATCAAAGGAATCAGTGAGCACTTAGTTTTCCTGAGACTTTAACACAAAAACCAGTTTATCTGCAGTATGTACAATTGAAAGTAGTGAGATTATTAGAGCTATAGAGGAGCCTTTTTTTCCTTTAACCGTTGAGCAGCGTCCCTGTTACACACAGTATGCATATATAAGGTGAATGTGTTTGCTCACATAGTTGGTTGAGTAGACATAGGCACAGCACTTAATAGTTGCAAGCACATAGTTCCATAGTAATTCTTAGGAAACCGTATATACACCATGTATTAGGCTCCTTAAGCCTGCAATAGTCAACAGATCACTCATTCAAGAAATTCACATTCAACTTCTTACAGCCAAGCAAATAAAAGTAAACCTTGAGGGTCCACATCCATTTCTCATTTTCACTGGTGTGTGCGACGAAGTGCAAACTTCTTTCATTCAGCTGGAATAGAGCCCAGTCTGAATAAGTAAGCCAAGTAGCAAAATCTGCTTTACAGATTTTCCGTAAATTTTCTGTAAAATCTGATTTACAGATCAAAGCTCTGTGAAATATTCTTCAAAGCAGGGAAGTTTTCATTTCTGTCCTTTTGAAAGTGAAATGACTGGCAAGAAAAAGGTAGAAAAACACTGACTGAAGTTTCTTCTTCACTGTGCTGAAGATTTGCCTGTTCATTTCTAAGACCACGTTTGTAGAAATTGGGGTGACTAGATCTTGAACATGAAAACGTTGTCCAAAATTAGGTTAATGGGTGGAGCAGTAGAACAAATCTGTGTTACACTTTCCAGTGCTGCTACCACTGGCATTGAATGGTAGCAGCACTGAACTCCTGACAGCATAGATGAGGCTGTAGAAGACAAGCTGTGTTAGAAGAAGGTTGTAAAGAGAGGAGTTATCCGTTGCCTTGGTAATTGTTTATCATGTTATGCAGCGTCGTGGACTAACAGATGGCATGGGTGTTAAACAGCCAGCCACAGCTACCGTACTGTAGTGAGATCTCAGCCCTTGCCACCGAAACTGGAACAGTACAGCCAGAGTGGCAGGAGGAAAGGCAAGATCTGTGCGCTCTCTGGAGGACACGATGAGAATTCAAAATGCTCTTCATAAACTGAACAAGTGCCAAAATCAGCAAGCTGAAACTCAATAAGGACAGGTGGAATGGGCTGCTCACTGGCAGGAGAAAACCGATGCACAAAGGCAAAATCGTCCTCTCAGCTGGCACGGAAGGACCATGGGGAAACTGGAAGCTGGTAACGTTAACGCTGCAGTGAGCCAGTCCAGTCTCAGTCTCGCTCGCAGAGGGACACTCAGGAGCTGCTTATTCTCCTTGGCGCCAGAGACCTCAGCTGCTCAGTCGGTGACTGCACATTTAAGAAAGAGAGAGAGAATGGGGAGAGCTTGGGCGAATCAGTCAAGAGCATAACAGGCTTGAAAATCCTGAGCTCTGAGGAAAGGTTTAAAGAGCTGAATTTGGTTTACGTGGGAAGTGCCTTTCACTATTCTGAAGAGGGCTCTAAAGAGGGTGGCCACCAGTTCCTCTGCTCCCTGGAGCCTAGAGAGAGCTAAAAGAGCAACTGTAGGCACTACAGAAAATGTTCATCAATAAAAGAACTTTGAATATAGCACCCAGTGCCTTTTTTTCTGTGCCTTGAAAATATCTGTCAAGTTCAGAGGCAAAGTGCACAGAGTCATCTCCCCTGGCGGAGATTTGCGTACGAGTTTAAAGCCGACTGGTGCTCTCAATTTCTGCTTCATTAGAAAAGGAGGTAGGACAGCATGTGGTGGAGAGGAAGGTCCCCAGCTCAGCTGATGGCTGATGCAAAATGGCCAACTCTGGTGAAATTCTGGTTTTAAGATTTTTTTTTAATACCTAAGAAATTATTTCATAGATTCATTAAAACAGCTCATTCATTAAAAACTTGCAAAGCGTCTTACAAAATAGATGCCAGAATAAGAGTTGCCCCAGCAAAGGGAACGGGGAGAAGGTTGGCACATATGCACACACGCTGCAGCACGATCGGCACTGAAGGAGGGCTGGACCAAAGCTCTGTGTAAGTTCATTTCCCCTCCCCAACGGGGACCACGAAGAGGTGCTGAGGAGGAGTATGCGAACGGGACAAGCGTGGAAGGTACGCTCGGGTTTGTCTCCTAGCAGCCACCTCTTTTCAGGGGCTTTCTGAGCCCCAAATGGTGCCTTGTGTGGTGATGCAGGACAGCGACAGTCGTGCTCCTGAACGACACGAGGCACACAGGTTGTAGCTGACTGTTTCTTACCTTCGCCCAGTGTAGGCAGCGATGCTGGAGTTGTTCGCGGTTCGGTGCTGTCTGTGGCTGGGGCAGATGCGATCAAGTCATCCGTTTCTGTGGCAGAATTATCTGTTGAAGCTTTGAGGGGGAAAAAAAAAAAAAAAAGGAACAATGAACAATAATGACCAAACATGAATACGAACCAGAATCAAGTTTTTAGTTAAAATGATCTGGAACTGTCATTTTGCTAGAAAAATGTGAAAAAACGGGAAGCTTTGTTTCAGAGAACAAACATGGACTTATCCCTTGTACTTCTACTGAAGTCTCTATCACCACATAATACCATGAAAATAAATATGTAAAGTTTGGATTTTTAAGCTTCTTCACTGTTGGAGAATGAAGCAGTATGTTTGTAGCCCTTTTTGTTAACTGCACTGCGTACATTTTCCATACAGCATGGCTTTCCCTCGGCTCACTGTAAAGTATCCACTTTTGCCCAGACAAAAGCACTGATACTTGGGCACTTCTGCTGATGCCTAAATTATGCAAAAAAATACAAGCAGCTTAAAGCCCCAAATTGTTCAGTATTACATATCTCCCAAACTTTGACAGCCCAATGTTTTAGAAATGAAGGTTTTAGAACCTGGATTCTTTCTTCACTGACATGATTAATTAGCGGTTGACTGATCTTGAACTTTTTACAGTTATTGTAATCCTAGCAGTGTAATTATTTTAAACAAACTTAAACACTAGTATTACTAGATTTTATGGCATAGTATCTGTTCTTATCTTCAGCAGCTATGGAAGGGATTTCTGGAGCTGAGCTACCACCACCTCCTGTGGTTCGGTGGACGGTTCTGCAGTATTTGCAGAGGCTGTGAGAAGAAGGAAGAACTATGGGAACAAGAGGGAGAGAGCATTCAGGTAAGGCTGAATGGCTGAAATCAGCCCTTGATGACTTTAATTGCCTTCAGGCTTTGTGGAAGAGGGAGTCTGCCCACATCCACTGACATGGCTCAGAAATGGATCTTCATGTTAATGGTTTGCATTACAAGCATCAAAAAAGATTCAGACTTCTCTCGCTGAGAGTGAGAAAAGCAAAAGGAGTGTGAGGAGCAAAAATAGAAATAAGTGTTGTAATTTGGCAGTAACATTTATTGGTATATTTTTATATAAAATACATAGGTTTATATATATAGTTTTATACAGATATAAAAGTATATAAATATATATATTAAAAATATACCGTTTCCCCACACTAAAATGGGGCATGCTTTGTTAACTTTATTAAGTTGAGAAAGTGAAATAACAAAAGGCATTCTGGCTGTATAGAGGGAGTTGTTATTACAGCTATTCCTGGCTTATCTGACTGAAAGTCTTTCTCCCAGATGTACAGTAGTCATTGGAGAAAGGAGGGAGGGCCCATCAGGACCAAAACTGCAATACAGCATCTGTTTTTCCTGCAGTTCTCTGCTGGATCTCCTTGCCCTGTGGAGCGTCAGCATTAGCCGGTGATTTTGGAGATTAGGCTGTTTGGTAAGGATTCTCAAATCACCAGTTAAATTGGTTTTCAACTTACAACCATACTAAACCAAAGTGAATTGGTGTGAGAATTGTGCCAAAAGATTAGCATCCTAAAAATGTCAGGAAAGTCTCAACCAAATTCTCTCTGTCCGCTGCAGATTAAACCTGTAAGAAGCAGTTTCTACTCTCTTCCGTATTTCTCTGAATCCTCTTTAACCTGGGACTAGATCCCTCTAGGATGTTTCAGATCTGCAGTTCTCTCTCGCTCACTTGCAGCCTACAGAGCAATAAAACAGCTGCAGGAGATACTGGCCAAGGCATGGCTGGGTAAGAACTGCTTCGGGGGTAAATAAGAAGGGCAATTGCTGAACTACAGCAACCAAGGAAATGGAGCAAGGCAGGCCCAGAAGGTGCTAAATTAAACTCAAACTGAGTAAGTCAAGGAACCTGTGTGTTAAAACAGAGGGGTGTGACCAGCTGCCATGGCCTGTTCTGGCGAAGACCAGTATAGACTGAAGTCATGGGGCCCTATGCACTGAGCTACACTGATTTGCTGTGATCCTCAAGCAAACGGTGAGCACTGATGGAGCACAGTAGAAAAATCCAAATGATCCTTATGAATTGTGAGGTTGCCGAAGGCAATCAGTCACCTTCATTACAGTACTATAAATGCTGCACAAGATGAAGACTCCACTGACCATTTATGCCCTGCTCTCCACCTAGCAGTTTCACAGCAGGTGTGTTTCTGACCAAACCAGACTGAGATTCTCCCCTTGTCTTCAAAGGACAAGCACGCTCCTTATTTGACAGTCCTGTGTATTACATCCCTCATGAACATAGACTGCACAGAGCCTAAGGAAGTGGAGCCTTTGTATGTTAGGACCTATGAGACATGCTTTTGGATCTGTGAGGTACTACACAAAAGGATTAAGGCACAACATGTTTTTCAGATGAAGGGAAGAAACTAGAAACAGGTTTTTATTCTACTGGGAAGAGGGATGTGATCATAGGATGAGAGGCAGAAGATGTTGTAGTGTCAGCATAAATACAAATTAATAAAGGAGTAGGAGAAAACATGAAGAAAAGTCATCATGAAGAGGAAATATACAGGTCACGCTGGAGATCATCCTTTGCCACCTGCTTTCATGGTATCTTTTCAGATTAGGTGACTTCCATGAAAAAAGGGAATCCCACCTACAAAGGCCATCCTACACAGCTGGAAAAGATTTCCCCCAGCAAAGCTGTGGATCCAGCGGGATTGCTCCAGCCACATAGTCTTCTCCCTGCCATGAGGTGGTGGTGTCAACACCACTGTGGCCTCTGATACCCTAAAGGATGCCTCCAGCTCTTCCTCACTCAGGGTCTCAGATAGAGAGAGAAAAAAAGCAAGCTAAATTTTCTTCACTAATTTAATGAACATAAATTCTTTCTTTCTGAGAATGCTTTTCATATTGTCTTAGCACGGTATGATATGTGATACCTATGTAGATACCCATGTCCTTACCTTCACAGTACCTTCTTGAGCAAAACCAGTCATGTCAAGCATCTAAACTCCTAGTTCTGTGTGTGTGTTTTACTTGAATTCAGTGTCATTTCCTGAAGTGACTAAGTGGGTTTCTGGTAGATCCTTATCAATATATTTCTATCGATGTAGCTATAAGCTGGGCCTGAACAGTAAGGTATGTACCAATTTTCTTTCCTGACAGCAATTAAGCTGTTTTATACAAACATTTTTCACTTTTGAATGAAAAAGGAATTTTAGAAACAGTCCCAAACTGCAACTGCAATCTCAAGAAGATTTTATTCTCAAAAAAATAGCAAACAAATTAATTTTATCTTGTGATTTGACCCAGATCTAACTGCTCTGGATTTAAAGATTTGGATCTGAACAATGTCATGTAGAAGGCACAGAAGTCTGATATGCATGTGCCATTTCAGTGCAATTCATATCCATCTTATAATGAAAGTATTTCTTTAGCTGATGCTGGACTTTCAGTAATATTCTCTCTAGGAAGTGTAGAGTCCTGTAGAAATAGCTAATGTGTCAGTCTGGTGACTCAGCCAGACAGTGTGCTCAGCAGTAAAGCTACTTGACCAAGAAAACCCATGCAACAGGAGCATGGGTGTTAATGGAAAGTGGGGACATAATTCACATTATCTAGTTGTAGGCAGCTCATCTATTTAGAAACCAGGCTCTTAATCAGTGGCATTTCAGTGCACCTCTATTAGGAGCCTTGATGTAGGGATAGGGAAATACGGGGAACATGGCCGAAAGCAAGTTTCTTGAATATGAAGAAGCGTCGAGGTTTGTCTTTTCAGCATTCCTCAGTCTCTTTTATAAAACAGGTCCGAAAGAAGACATTAGTCCCAGAAAACATGTGGGGGCCTGAAGATTTCACTACCCAGCTCTTGCCTAGCGAGGCTGGATCTCACCTTAGGCTATTTTACACCGTATCTAAGAAGTAATGGTGGTAGGTGAGAATGGTGGCAGGGGCAGAAGATTTCTACAGCTATTCTGCAGTGATAGGTGACGAAGAATGACCAGCCTCCACCTTAAACATTGCAGCTCCCATCACGGACACTGAAGGTGTCATCAGAAAGGTGGTAAGCCTTCAGTCCAAAGCTAAGCAAGCAGACTAATCCTGTGTGGCAGGAACCGGCAGTGTTGACAGTAGGGCTGACCTTTGTGGTGGTGGCATAGCAAAGCGTTGTTTCTCAGAATATCTTCTAAATCTGTCAAAATTTGCTCATAGAAAACAAAGAGCATTTGTCTGTAGTGAAATAGTTTTATGCTAGAGGTTGGGTGTTAATCTTACTTCACAGAGGGAAGTTTGGCTGCGCTGGCAAAACTACCCGTCCCTGGAAATAGCTTTTTTCCAGCTTTTTTCTAACTACATATGAATTTCACTGAGTATTTTGTATGATGAAATCTAGAATCTGAATACCGGGGAAATAGCACGCATAGAGTATGGGATATGCGTGTACATACACGGACAGAGGTACAGACGTTTGTATATGTGACATATTCTCCATAGGACACCTTTTGCTAAGGGGCAAGCTCTCCATGAAGCCATGCTGCTCTGCAGCTCTGACCAGGCAACTTCTCCAGCATTTGCAAACAAAAGTAAGCTCACCAAAGGCATTTAAACCTATAATTTTCATGGAAAATTAGTGTTATAAGTTCCATAAGGATCTGGGTCTAACATAGGTTAAGGGGCTAAAAGCAATGGGATAGTGCAAAGGTGTCCTGGAGGCTCCTGCCACTGGAGGGCAGCGAGGCACTGTCCTTCAGTGAGTGAGCACCTTTCTGGATAGATAAGATGGTCTCACCACACGGTGCTTTTGTCATGTCCATAGAGAGGCCTCCACGTTAGCAAATACCTCTAAAAGTAAGCAGAGGTGAAAATAAACAGACGCAGAAGAGACAGCTACAAACAGCAGGACAGTTGTTTCCATTCCTCACCTGTCTACTGCCAAGGTCGGAGGATACGTCTCTGCCCAAATGGAGATCAGGAGAAACTCAGGCCCACCTCAGGCATCCATCTATTTCATCTTCCCTTGCAGCTCTTTACTCATTATCACTTAAAGAAGTTATAAACCATGACACCTGATAGCTTTCGTGCCTAATATTTGTAAGGAATTTCACTGAAGTATCTTTGAAGGAATAAACTAGGGCTGACTGCTTTTCTCCTACGCGTGTATTTCTTGTACAAATATTTATTCGTATTTCTTCTTCCCTGAAAAAAAGAAATTACTAATGTGTGTGAACTCACAAAATGGTGCACTTTTTTCTGTGCTATAGCAATGTATGTGTTATTTCTTTAAATATACTTACTGCACTTTTGAGAAGATTTCTTATGCAACAAGTCCCGATTTTTGCTGAACCCGTCACCTTCCCAACAGCCTGGTAATGGCCATGCCTAGTGCCCTGCATGGAGGTGTTTGCAGCGCCATACAGAAACAGCCCTGGCAGCCCTCAGCTAATGGGGCTGAGGCACCCAGGTGCAAAAACCTGGATCCCCACGCAAGTGAACTCATTAGCCCCTTCACGGGTGACCTGGGGAGACAAGGGAAATATTTCTCTCAGGTCATGAAACCCCTTTGGTAAGAACCTGCTTAGCTATTTAAAAAATAGTGTCTTCTGAAGCGTGATGAGAAATGATTTAGTTAAATATCATATGGACAAACCAAAATTATTTCAGAAGAAATTTCATGCTTTGTTTCATCAGTTTTAACTTTTGTTTCTAAAAGCAGAGAAGAAGGACCAACTTCCAAGGGACTTTTGAGGCTTTCGAGATGTACGTCTGAATGAAGGTTCCTTCTTTTTTCTACTTTGAAAAACACCTGGAAACAAACATGGGAATGAAATAATATGTTGCCAAAGAGCAGCAAGGTGGTAAAGATGCACAAGGAAAAGCGAGCAAGCAGAGGAGTCAAAGACTGCCTTTTTCCTACTTTTCCCAGCCCCAATTCCTGCCGCTTCAGGGGCAGCAGAACTACCTGATAGCAGGAGCCCTTGTCCTGTGTACACACACACCTCTGCACGCCTGAGGTTAGCAGGGGGCTGGGTGCAATGTGTGTGCAACAAAGGATGGTGAATAGCCGTTGTACAGTTTTGTGGTATGATTTCCATGAAATGCAATATTCTGCTGAGATTTGCAGGCCCTGGGTATGTGCCTGGCTGCTTGCTCCTTTTAAGGCCCATGATCTTGTATCTATGCTGCTGTGACCCATGCCATCTATACAAAGCTGTGTAGTGCCCTAATATTTGTTGCTTAGCTGTCCAGACACATTCTCAACTATAATTACGATGCATATTCTTTCAATGTACTCTTTTTTTATGTCTTCTCTCTGCCAACCATTCCACTAAATTCAACCCGGTAAGTTATGAAGTGAAAGGTGTTTTTGCACATTGAAGAATGTATAGAGAAAAGGGCAAAACCCAAGTGAAGTAAATCACATCCCTGATAACATAACCTTCAAACAGGTTCCCCATGTTTATGGTGAATCTGTTGGTAAAGCAAAGTGGAAACTTTGCATATGAATACATCTTCTGTGGACAAAGCTCAGTATTGAGCGCTGGGTCCAGCTTCCTGGTCCCAGAGGAGAATTGCCTTGGGATAAAGATGTCCCTGTCCAGCCTCTGGAAGCCCCAGTCCACCCCTGTGAATCCTGTGAGGGAAAATCTTTGTCACAGATGAAGGCTATGCCAATGTAAATGGGTATCAGTGATCTTGGCTCTGCAGACTGTTCAACAGGTCATTTCATGCTGTTGCCCAGCTAAGGCTTTGTGTCAACACAGGTTGCTTGTCTTGGCGTGTGCTGCTTTCTTGCAGCTTTTCCTGCTTTTCATGTTCACGTGGACAATGGTAGTGTCTTAATAAAGAGGTTTTCTCATCTTCTAGAAAATCCCTTCAATCTCAGGAGGTACCATGGGTAGGGGTCACACAGAGTACCACCTGTGCCAGTTACTGTCTCCAGCACCCTATAAACATTTGTTATTCCAAAATGGAAGTGGCCATCTAGTGCATTCGGGGTGTCAGGGAGTGAGGTGTGAGCCATACTGCCTTTAAATTTCTTTAAATTTCTTTTAAGTAGATTTTGATAGTGAAATCAATGCAATAAGAAAGCATACAGTCTAACCAAATGATAACTCTGTCAAAGTCAGATTCCTTCAAGAAATAAGATCCAGTTATGCAAGCTACATTTCTATTTAGAGCTTTATCTCCTGAGAGTTTGGGGAGACCATAGCAATTTCTCAGGATTTTGATTCCAAGATATCTGTACATAAGAATAACTAATACATTACTGATTAAAAAGTCCACAGAGACAACACAAAACCCAGCACATAAATGGCCAAACCCCAACCCAATCAACTCCCACATTAAAGTCACCAAATCTCAAATCACAGAAGAGGAGAGAGGAGTACCCTGAGCCAATGTTTCCACTGATTTTGATTAATTGACTCCTTCTGATATCCCTACTCATGTGTAGTGTTCAGCTGAGGAAAAAAATTGATTAGGGATAGTCACAAATGTTTTTCTTCAGAAAACACTGGGAGTTGTGCCTGCATAAAACGCAAGGATTTTTTATGCCATATTAGAGCTCTAGTAGCGGGCTTCAGCAGGGCCCTTGCATGGTTCCTGCCATCCATCAACCGCAGTGGCACCTCCAAGAGAGCAAAGAGAATGGGTCTGGCACTTTGATTTTCCTCAGGAAATTAATCTGGGTCTTGACTCATAAGGTAGCTGAATATACTGGGCGTAGGTACAAAGCTGCATAAATTTTGATACGTGTTTACCGGAAATAATAATCCTAAATAGAACTGATGCTGACCTAGCTTTGTTTATTAGTTACTAATGAAAGATATGAGACGAGTAATTAACCTTATAGGGAAGATGAATTAGTAGAGGAAATAAACAACAAGAAACCAGAAACCTTGGTGTCTGCAGAATCGTTTCTCTCACATATTGTCCCTTCTCCCTCTGGCTGCAGTTTTCTCTTGTGCAGTTTTTTCCCCCCTTCTTAAATATGTTTATCCCAGAGGCACCTCAAAAACCCTGCCACGCAAATCCAATACGCCCATGTGCCTGTCTGCCCCAGGGAACAGTGTTGGGTGGTGGTGATGGGTATGAGAGGTTGACAAGGCATGAATGTGCTCGCCACAGGAACTATGTGAAAAAGCAGACATCCTATTTACCTGTGACATTTTGGGTAACTCATGCAGTTAGGGACTTGGTATGGAAAAAAGAAGGATGAGCAGTAAGCAGTGTTATGCAATGGAAGCATTTATTACTTATTTATGATATAACCACATCGGTCAATACATATTCAATACACATGCGTGTATGGAAAACATTTCTGACTATCCTACCTCCAAGTATTAGCGTGAATTGTGCTGAATCTCCAGTCACAAAAATATTTCTGCTGGATCAATCTGCTTGTAATCAGGCTTATTTTCAGTTTATTTGAATACCTGAATAGCATGCTTCCAAGCATGAGGAAAGAATTAAAGCACAAGACTGCTAGATTTCCAACAGAATGCATATAAAGTGAGATTACTGCAGGAAAGACTTATTGTTAGATGGATTATATAACTATATTATTTTCTAAAGACTGTTTTGAAGTGAACAAAAGCACTGTTAGCTAAGGTGAAAAGGTATGGGGTGATGGGAGAATAACACAAGCACTACTTCTCTGAAGAGCTGTGCTCTGCAAGAGAGGAGACTGTTCGGGATGTAATGTGGACCAAGTATATCCCTGCAATGGAGGACACCTGGCTTCCCTTTTCTGACTCCAGATTGTGGAATCCTGTGTCAATGAAGTTAACAAAGTTCGTCTCACAGTTTTCTTACTGGGTACATCAATCCTAGTGGACTCTATAGAGTGAAGAGACTAGAAATGGTTTATATTCTGCTACTTGAACTAAAGGTCGGGAACATTAGTCACAAAATACTCAGCCTTGTGAATCTCAGGTAATTAGCAGATGAAATCACTGAGACTTTGCGTTCGTAATAGACAAAATTAATTGGAAGGAGGTTTTCCTCATCATTCCGCACTGAGAAATCCAGTTCTCATGGAGACTGGGGATCTGTAAGATGAAAGTGCCTGCTGAGGTTTCTTCTAGATGCCTCCGCAATTTATCAGGCTTAAAGGTAATGTAGATCATCATCCCTTCTCTTTATTTTGCAGACGCTGTAAGAACAACCAAAGAGAAAAGTGATGAGTCGAGAGGGCAAATAGATATAAGATTCATATTTGTTAGGTCTCAAAGAGTCCACAGAAGCATAGCAAGAAATTATTTTGCATCACAGGCTCAATTCTAATGATTTTTCAGCTATACTTTGAAATGCATCTTATGGGAAATTCTTGAACTGAAAAAAAATAAAGCAGCAAGTACCTGAACAGACAGCATTGGTGTCTTCATTGTGGCCACAGTTATGTCTTGACTCTTCCTTGTGGGAGCATTGCCACACATAAGCTTCATACCCTCAGCACTACACATCATCCAGGAAGGTAACTCCAGAACCTTCCCCAAACTGGGCAGCTCCTGGTGCTGAGGTGGGCTACCCACACCCCAGCTGTCTGCAGATGACCTGAGCATCACTAATATCCCAGAAATCACGGCAGACTGTTCTCCAGTGTCCTCTGCAACAAATTCAACATGTTCCTCACTTCGATTTCTGCCATTCTCCAGCCATAGATATTTCTAGCAAAGACAGAGCAGAAGTAAGTTACACACTGCCCTGACTCTAACCTTACACTTGTGCCAGGTGCAGGTCTGCATTGCAAAAAGGACAAGACTTGAGAAAAAGCTGTTCTGCGGAAACGGGCCATTCCTGCATCCTGACATGTTACTGGGAGCAAGCAAACATCCCTCTGACGCTGTGCTGTAGTTGCACCATAATTAAACAATAAGATGGAGAGGCCGGATTTTTGTAAGAACGGCGAAAGTGGCCATTTGCTCTGTGCAGGTTCAGCGAATCTTTGGAGTAGCACAGCACTTTAAAGAAGGCTCTGTTCCCTGAGAGCGACTTCTAGAGAGTCTAAGCAGGCACATGTGAGGGACACCTTGCTCTTCTATGATGGATTTCTGAAAGTATGTCCGAGATTTTCATCTGCTTGCAATGTGGTTTGCTAAACAGTGAGATAGGCTAAGGGACTGATTTTCATTCAGTGACAAGTTCCAAATTGCATACCTTACACTCTTTTTCAAGATGGTTTCCCAACATTTGAGACATCTACATCTTTTGATGGACTATAGTGTGGCACTTTTCCATCCCCTTTGAATAAATGTTCTTTTTTCCTTCACAACAAACAAAAGCAAAATATATTTACCAGGAAATACCCAATCAATTAAAGAAATTATAAGACTCACCGGCTGTCCCATCTGCTCTAGAAGCTGTGGATTAGAAATATGAAAGTACAAAGAACACGAAAATTGTTATCTTAGCAGCTTTAGTTGTATTTCGGAAGAAATTAATCAATTAATTGCCAGCAGCAGAACAAACACTACAACAGACTTTTGTGGTATCTGGTGGCAACTGGTGAGAACTTTGTACCTCAGTCTGCTCTCTAAGTGGTGAGGAGCCTCTCCTTTATATTGCCTAATTTGTTCTAAAACTAAATTACCTTTTTATAACCTGCCTTTATTACCTTGATCAAGACAAAGATTTTAGCTTACAGTGAAAAGCCAGAGCAAGAGTTTATTCTTTAGGGATGGCTTCTAAGTTAAAAAAAACTGTACAAAGAACAAAAAACAACCAGAAAAACCCAGTTAAAAATTATATTCTGGAGAGGCATTGGAAGGGTTCAGTCTGAGCACACACAAATCTGGGTATCTATGCTATAGCTGGTGGTATCTGATTACCTTAGAATTCTTACGGGAGTAACACCCCTGTGAAACCCAAGGTGTGAAGTGTTTACCAAGCCACTGCCTGCTCCAGTATCTCACACAAAACATAATGCATCTCCTTTCTACACTCCTATCAACGCTGCTGACTTGGCACCAGTAGCGTATTCTGAGCATCCCAGACCAGAAGACCTTTCCTGGGCATGCAACACCAGCTCTTTCTCCCAGTAACCACCCCTGAAGCATGTGGAGGGGAACAGAAAGAGACAATCAAGCTCTCAATTCACTTCTGCCTTCACCGTGCTTCTCTTGTGTTGCACCCTGACAGCTCTGCTGGCTTTGTTGCTATAAGCCTTGGTTCAGGCTGATGATTAGATTTGCAATTTACACAATTCACAATTTTACATAAATAAAATCATGGCAAATGTACCTGAGCAAAGCACACTGGCATCTTCTCTATGCCCAGAGTTATGCTGGCCATCCTGTATGGGAGCATTCCCACAGGCAGGATTCATTTCCATGCCACTGCACATCATCCAGGAAAATGTTCCTTGGTCCTGGAATGAAATGTGGTGCATGTCCCAGTGCAGAGAGCTTTTCCACATCCCAGCTCTCTGCACATGCCCTGCACATCATTCATGTCCCAGAAGTCATCACAGACTGTCCCCCAGCCTCCTTTGTAATAGACCTTGGTGTGACCTTCACATCTGTTTCTACCATTCATCAGCTTCATGGATATTTCTGTGAAAGAGAAGGAGAAGGAGATAAGACTCTGTAGATGGCCAAACCACTAAGTTAAAATTCTGGAATAGTTCTGGAGCTGATTCAGTACGTTGTGCTGGCTATTGGATTATCTCCTGGTCTTTCCTCTGCAGGGAAGATGGAGAGAGCAATTTGGTCAGTGCCAGCAGATCTAGTGTCGTTGTGGGACAATTTGCAATCCCTTGGTGTTTCCTGGGTCACTGTTCGAACCAAAGATCCCCTGCTTGGGCTGGGCAGATGTTCACAGTTACCTAAATCAGGTTTTCATTCCCAGCTGAATGCTGGTTATGAAATTAATAGTAATGAAAGAAATTACCTATGTTAGATGCATGCAGTGGGTATTTATCTTGATATATTAACAATGAAATATTAAAATGAGTAGAGGCAGAATCAAGGTTTTACTCAAGACAAGGGTGACCAAGAGATGAGGTTAATCAAGCCAAAGTAACACAATGTGACCATGACTTTCTTATAACTAAATTATCTTTTCTCCTTGCACTTTAATATCCCTTAAAGGCTTTTGAGTTTCATTAGAAAGTGGGGAAAAAAAAGCTTTTTTTTCGTGCATGTGTGTGAGGTAACTCTACCCAGCAGGTAAAATGAAAAATGCTGTTTTATGTAACAACTTTTCATTTTTAAGACTTTGGACTTTTAGCAACCTGGTCCAGTGAAAAAGTTTTTCACACACAAAATGTCCCATCCTTCCAGTACTCTGGCAAACCAGATAAAAATTTCAGTTTCGATTATTAATTCCCCTCAAAGATTAAAAATCCATGGTTAACCTCATGAAAACTATGTAAATCAGTATTACTGCTTTCATTGTGGTCAAAATATACTATTTTTAAGAAGTTCTTCTCATGCATAAGCTACCGAAGAAACTAAATAAGATGTAACGTGGTAATAATTTAAATAGGAAGTTGCTTATGGTAAGGAAAATTATTTCAAGATAGAAATAGTTGAATAAATATGACATTGAAATTGCCAGGTGTTTCGGTTTCCATAGAAGGTGTGAGAGGAGGAAATAGACAAAATACACATTTTAGCAATCACAGTTTTTGTAAAATTGACTATATTTTTTGAACAGGTTCTTCCTTCACTGAGAGGGTCGTCAGTCACTGGAATAGGTTCCCCAGGGAACTGGTCATGGCACCAAGCTGTCAGAGCTCAAGGAGCATCTGGACGATGCTCTTAGTCATATGGTTTAGTTTTAGGTAGTCCTGTGACGAGCAGGGAGTTGGACTCGATGATCCTTATGGGTCCCTTCCAACTTGAGGAATTCTATGAGTCTGTGATAATATTTCACCTTTCCCTGCAAAAACTATTTTTGTTTCAGACAGTGTTCAACAACTGGTTAATTAAGCTCTTTATAATACATGTGTTCTGAAGGTGACAACAATGATGAGACATGAGATTATGAGCTGACTTGCCTTGCTAGCAACTTGAAAATCAATGGAGAACATGATAAGACTTTGCAAGTTTTTTGTCATCTGACAGATATTAAAAAAAAAATTGCCGGGATTAAATATGGGTAAGGACCTAGAACTGCCAGAAGTCTGAGCATGGCACACTGTTCTTCAGAAGGATCTGACAGAGCCCTGGTTCCTTCCTGTTGCTCCCTGCCTCTGGGCTGCAAAACAGTCAAGACTCTAAACCTTTGGATTTGATTTATCCTGATTATCTCACTCAAATAAATAGTCTGCAGGCATTCAATAGAAGCTTTGTCAAGGTGAAGTATGTGGGATTAGGACCTTAAGTTCATGAAAAGTGTCCGGTGTGAAAGCTTGTTGGTTCTGTAAGGGCAGAATGTGCCTCAGGATTGCTTTTTGGTGCTCCTCCTTAGTCTTGGTAATAAGCAAATAGAATCAGTTAATACGGATTATGGATGATTAAAATAATATGATGGTAGTATAAAAGTATTGGATAGACTGTGAGTGACACGGATTAAAATGCTCTACAAGTTTTTGAATCTTAGCTGGATGGAAGTTTGCAATGACAAATATTGATTGAAAAAAAAAGGGAAATTCTGTGTAGGATAGATCTTTGTAATTGGCAGAAGAGCCATAATACTGTTGAGAAAAGGGATTTCTAGTTCATGGGAGCAATTTTCAATTTGACAAAATTAAAAATTAATTGTGACTCTTCTTTGTAAAGCAAAGATATCAGTGTGTGCACAAGCAAATGAGACTGGCATTGCAATGGCTGTCACACTTCTCTCTATACCACACCCCGTAAGAACATTCCCACAAATAGTTCTCATTCCCTCTGCCCTGCACATGATCCTTGACAATATTTCTTGGGCTGTGAGTAAAGGTGACATCTCCTGAAGATGATACAGCAAAACAAAGGTCCACAAACCTGCTGGTTACAGACAATTTCTGTATCACTTATATCCCAGAAATCACCACAAATGGTCCCCCAGGTTCCTTTGTAAAATATTTCAACATGCCCTTCACATTGGTTGCACCCATTCACCAACCTCACTGACATTTATTTGAAAGGAAAAAAGAAAATTTCACTGAAACTGGACACTTCATGGAAAGACAGAATCAGAGACTTATGCAGGTTGGAAGGGACATCCAGAGGTCTCTGGTCCAGCCCCTTCTTCAAGCAGGTCCAGAGCAGGTTGTGTCTGGGTCGTGTCTATGAAAGCATTAAATACTTCTAAGGATGGAAATCCTGTAGGTTCTCTGGGCCCTTGTGGCAGTGTTTGATCACCTCATGGTAAAAAAATTATTTTCCTTTATGTCAAGGTGGAATTTCCCAAGTTCTGACTTGTGCCTTTTGCCTCTTGTCCTATTGCTGTGTGCCTCTGAGAAGAGACTGGCTGCATCTTCTCTGCACCCTCCCAGTAGATGACTGTAGATGGCAATAAAATTTCTCCTTCACATGCTTAACACTGACCCAGCCCAAGTCCATCAGCATAGAATCATAGAATTGTT
>VZTL01051091.1:3028-15676 GCA_013400535.1 Scopus umbretta | reverse complement strand
AATTGCTACTTTTTTTTTTTTTTGGTCACTCATGGGTTTCCATCGGTGTCCAGACCTGTTGACCCTGTTGGCACTGATCTAACAATCGTCCCCGTGTGGTGGCTGCAGGTTTCTCCCAGCCCTTCTCTGCCTGCGCTCGGAGGGGGCTGTTGCTGCCCGTACGGCCCGGGGCTGCCCCAGCAATCCCCCTACCAGGGCTCAAGGTTTCATGTGGTTTACAGTGTCTTTAACAATGCTTTTTTTTTTAGTGGGTTGTTTGGTTTTTGGTTTGTTTTTTTTTTTTTTCCTCTGCAGCTTTATGCCTAGAAATTTTTGCTCCTTAGCCTCCCACTCTACCTGGCCTCATCACTATAATTCTCATTTCTAGAGCAGTCCTTGATGGTTTTTAGAGAGAAAAGAATCTCATCCTCTCCCTCCTCCATGTAACGGGGCTTCAGGAAAATGATTCCAGCACTGAGCTTTTTGTGAATTGCAGCTTTTCCCTCTCTGAATAACTTCTACAGGAACAAATTCCAAGAAAAACACACTGGCCATGTTTGCACAGTAATTCTCACAAATGGCCAAGCTGGGCTCGCTGCATTCATCTCCCAGTGGCGTAAGCCTTGAACTCTGCTTAATACCTTTTAAGAAACCTAAAAGAATCAGTATTTGGCATCAGAAAGTGGAAAGCACTGGCTGATTTCAACACTTCCTTCTCTGTTTATTTTCTCAGTGAGGCCAGATGTCATCATGCTAATTTTTCTTGGGCTGACGATGGGAAAAAATTAAGGATGCTAACTTTAGTCTAAAAATATTTCTTTGGCTGTATCGTTTCTACATTTCCTTTCTAAACACTCAAGAAACTGAGTTTCAGTTGCAGAAATGTTTATTATAAACTTGCAGATAGTGCAGAGATTGCTACCGACAGACAACGAGCACAGAGTTACCTAGATCTCTTCTTTTTTTTTTTTTTTTGAGGGGGGGAGGAAGCCTCCCTAATTTAAATACTAAGATCACTTACTAATGAAATGCAGAATAAATTATAGGATGGGGTAGATCATACCAGCTTTGAAGATTTCAGGATGAAACCGCTTAATTTCTGAGATTCTACCATGATGCTGTGATCACAGTTTTAATTAACAATAGGTAAACATAAGCCGTTGGTACCTCTTACAAACAGATGGGCCGAATTATCTGTCACCTGAAGTATTTAACCGGAGATGAGACGCACTCCTCAAAAAGTCATTAGGCCATCAGTTACTGTGCTCCGTGCAAGAATGGAGGAGATGTGTTGAGTAGCCTCTGTGTTACAGGGGGAAGGCTAAATGATCGCTGCATGCTTTGGCTTTGATTTCTGATGGGAACTTTCCCCACGTCCTTACGGGAATCACCTAGCACTGAAATTCTTGATGGCTGTTACCGAGCCCTCCCTGTGGCCTGTAGGAAGCAGGAGCCTATGTGTGTTTGGAAGTCATGAGCTCCTACAAACCTTCTTGCTTGCTCCTCTGGCTAGCCAGAGTTGCGCTGCTTCTCTCTACTTAACAGGAGCCAAACTTTTCCAGGTTGGGTTGGATTTGACAGCTGATATCTCTTCAGATTTTCAAGGTTTTCCTCTTCCTTTTTGAGAATATAAATTATTATGAGAAACAAACATCAAAATACTCAGCCTGCAGGTCACAAGCTCACATTTCTCCCAAGCGCTGGAAAGCTCAGCCAAGGCATGCGGTGTGCTTTTGCAGGGGCTACTTGGTGGCTGTGTTCTGCCTAGCACGGCAGCCAGCAAACCCGGTGTCTCGCCTAGGAACAAGGTCTAGGCAAGGCTGGATCTGCCTCTTGCACTAGCCCAGCGTGACTGGAAAATATACCCCCAGCCCATCAAGTCGGACCCAGTGTGACATGAAGTCTTCTGTTCCTAAACCAGTTTTGTACCTTTATCTTGGGTGTTAATCTGCACGGTGGAACCTTGTCGAATGTCTTTTTGAAAATTTAAGTATGCTGCATCTACTGAATTTCCCTTATCTACCGTGGCAGTAATATCTTCAAAGAACACCGGGGATTAGTTAAGCACGATCCAGCATGCCGAGAGCCATGCTGCCGTCCTTAATCACACCCTCCTCCTCCTTGCCCTGCCTCCCTCAGGAGGGTTTCCCATAGTTTCCCTTCCACGGATGTGAAACTCCCTGGTCTATGGTTGCCAGTTTGCCTTTTTAAAATAACTGAGCTGTGTTTGACAGGTTCAGAGCCTCTGTAATCTCACCCAAAAGTTTATGAGCTCTTTAAAATGTCCATTAAAGATTCACAAGTTGCCCTGCTCGTTATTTGACATTATAATTTAAGCACATCCATTCTCCTATCTTTTTAGGTGGGTGTATTTTTTTTTTTTTTATGCTTTTCTTCTTCGTGGAAGTGTGCTTATAAAAACCTGTAGCGGTAGCTGTTTTCTGGCTGCCGGTGTACCAAAACAGGGAGGGGATGCGTGGGTGAGCAATGCTGTAATGGGAAGGCTGCAGTCCTCCACAACACCGATGCGCTCCAGATTGCCAGGAGGAACGAAGGACCCATCTTAGGCGAGGCCAAAGTGCTCCTCACCCCGGCCGGTCTCACATCTCCCTTTTCAAGCACCCCCTGAACCTCTGCTGGAGCCCCCCGTGTCCCCGCAGCTCGGCCGTGCACCGAGCTCCGCTGTCGGGAAGAGGACCGAGCTGAAGGAGCTCATTGTGTTACCAGGGGGAGGAGGAGAGGGTGCAGGGCAGGGGGTCCTCCCCACGAAGGGAAGGATGGTGGCAGGGCAGAAATGTTGGTCCATTATGCCAGAGAGCAGATAATGTCTCCTGCATGGGTATTAGTCTCGGTGGGTGCTGAACCGTGGCAGCTTCTGAAGCAGGCACCCAAGGAGACCTAATCTGGTGGTGAATGGAGACATTAGTGAACATGCTTCTTTGTAAAAGTGTTCTTATCTCAGACCTTGCATATGTACCGTGGGCTTCTGCAGTGCCCATGATAAGTAGTGCTCCTTGTTTCATTGAATGGCGGAGTAAATAGTCACATAAAACCCATATAATTTGCTGGCTTGTAAGTTAAAGCCCCAGGCAGTCTTATCACTTCTTTTGTCATGTCCCTTATACTTCTAGGGCAATTCCGTGTCAAATTGCTCTACATTTTGCACCCTGACCCAGCAAAAGTGGAAGCCTGCAAAAAACTTACCATTTCTTCACCTTTTTTTTTTCTTTTACATTTTGTACCTTATGAACCAAACTACTTTTTCTTTCCAGAGAGCTAAATGTATCTCTGTAACTGCAGCAAGAGCACATCATTTCGCTAGGGCTTGTCTATGTTATCAAAGTACAAAAGAAAAACATCAGTGTTTGGCTAACTTTAAAAGTGAAGATATTAATTATTGAGCAGTGGAGGAGATCTTACCTTAATACTGATGTTCAGGCAGATACCATATTTATCTTAAAGTACCCCAGAGCAAAGAACCCGAGAGGAAGATGGTTACCTTTGCAACCATATTTATCATGTAAATAGCTCAGAAAAGGATACTGCCAGTTACATCTTTAAAATACAAAAATGCATGCATTTCACTATTTTGTAAATGCCAGAGAGATGCAGCATCCGTTAGAGTTAACGGTGCGGCACTTTTGTGTTCAGTAGCATGAATCATTAATCATGAGGCAGGCCATATTCTTGTACTGCTTCTGCTTTCATTACTTGGCCTAATTAAACAGTTCTCTGAACTGGAATCTCAGATTCCTCTGTTACAGATTATCATTAATTATGGTGAAAGTGCTCAGAGATGTTGGACTCAATTATATTCTGCTCAACTCTGGCACTGCGTGATTCATTGCACAGCCTGCTTTGCAGATGTACTCTTTTCTTATCTTGCACTCCCACTTTTGTAAATTGGGCTCTGCCAGCCAACAAACTAAGAGTTATGTGCCGCGTTTTCATTAAAAACATGTTGGAGAAGCACACACCAATTAAGGATTCTGTATTTTATGCCGAGCGAGGAGCTGAGCGCTGGGTTCGGGAGGAAGAGCTGAGCGAAGCAGCGAATTTGTGCATGCTGCTGTGGGCTACCTCGCCCCAGGCTTGGGTCCGGACTGTTCCTCTCCTCCACCTTTCCGTGGTGCAGCTTCTCCCAGGAGGGCTGCGGGGGCAACGGGCGCTGCGCTGGTGTCAAACACAGCATACGGCACCGTGGCCAGGGGACGTCTGCAGACGTCGAGCCTCTTCCTCCGTAGCGTTAGCGATTTAAATGCTGTTAATAGTCCGAGCAGCCAGAATTTTTTCTTGTGATTAACGCGAAAAGTAGCAATGGCATATACCAGTAGTGTACCACTGTTCATATTAATACATAACTGGCCTTAACACCTCTTTCTTACACCAGACACAGTTTAATAAATTAACATATGAAGTAAATGCACAGTTTTGCAGGTTGGCATTTTAAAATATTTTATATTCTAAATTGGGCCAAAATGTAAAATGATAAGAATCAAGAATTTTTTTTTTAAAAAGCGAGCTCTGAAATGCATTGATGCTGCAAAAAAAAAACAAAAAGAGGAGTTGTTTGGTTTTTTTCCTTTTATACTTTTGTCAGATTCAAACTTTCAGAAATCAATGGGTATACTTGCTAGCTCTGCTTCATGAATGTCTGTAAGGTGACATTGTGGTCCATTAAGTCCCGTTGCATTGGGTAAAAATATATTATGGTATAAGTGATGTGATCTGACTCGTGGATGAGAAATGTAAACAGCCGTGCGTCGTTCCTCACTGAAAGCACCCACTGAGGAGCGCTGATGGGGCCAGACGCCCGGCACTGCTCACAACGCTGGCTCGGATATCAAAAATAACGTTGCAACACACACAATGATCAAGTCTGCAAACGCGTTTGGGAGCAGCAGAGACGAGCCATCCCTCCTGCTTTCCTGCCATGAATCCTGAGCTAATGCCGAAGTGATCTGCTTTAGAGCTCAGCTGTTCATAAAGTAAAATAGATTGCCAACAAAATTGCTTATACTGCTTATACATTGTCAACATACAACTATTTACAGATTGCAGGTTAACACGGCTTACATGAGAGAGCCTAGGCTAGAAAAATTTTAAAATTCAGCGTGTGGAGAATTTATATTCATCATCATCTTTACGCTGAGCACGAGGTGTGTTTTTGCTGATATATGATTAGCTAATTCACCTGCGATAAGTGGATTTGTTTCTCCGTGCCAAAATATATACTGGATTTTATCTACAGGTAGATTGAAGCAGAGAGTTCTTGATTAAGTTATCAGGAGAGCAGTGCAGTTTGTACTTGGTGTTTGATTGCAACGACAAAAGCCATCTAATACACAAATAATAGGCGGTGGAACCAAAAGGGACACGGAGTTCCCACCGTTTGGCCGCAGAAACGCGGGCTCGGAACCCTGCCGCGAGGCAAAACGAGTTTGGCTGCCTCATCCTCACCCTTGTTTGCTCAGACCATGAAACGGCATCGCCACCCGGCTGGGCTGGCGGTGACGGGGAGGAGGAGAGGGCACCCGCCGCAGAGCCCCCCGGTCCTCCCTCCTTCAGGTTCCCCCTTCCTCCCTCCACCTGCGCCGCTCACGCGAGGTTCGAGTGCAAGATTGTTGGGGTGCTCCCGCGCGGCTGCACGTCCGGGGGCACGGGGGGTCGCGGTGGCCTATGGGTGGGTCTGCAGACCCTGGCAGAACGTCCCCCTTGGTCCCTGCGGGGCAGGAGCGGCTGAGTGGCAGCAAAGCCCCGAAAGTTGGACGTGGGAGCTTTTGGGCGTCGCCGCGTGCAGGCTCTCATTTTCTGCAGGAGTTGCGGGTTTTAATATATATGAAAATCAGTAGTCTTGTATCTTTGCATATGTGCCTTTTGTAATATAATTTTGACAGATGGTGAGCTAGATAAATCTAGCTCCTCACTATAGAAAACCTTGGCTTGACTTGCACTCTCTGAAAACTTGCTTTAAACTGCTTTTGCATTTTAGTTTTTAAATATAGATGTATTTTTTTTTTCCTGGTCTGCTTTTGTTTTTATTTTCAATGTATCTGCCAAGTATTTCCACCCCTGATTTCCACATACAAATTGCAACTGAGCTCTGATTTTTATTTATTTTTTTTAGCCCTATTCAGAGCATAATGCCAGTGACTTTGCTATTCTGCATGTCTCCTTATTAAAAATAAATATGCTACCCTGTCCCTGTTTGCACCATCTACCATTCTGACAACAATCCTGACAAATTCTTACTATTTAAGGGTGGCGAAAAAACTCAACCAGGAAGCAGTTTCCTCTCCTGCCAGCTCCAGACAGACTGCTCATTGAAAATGTAATACACTGCTGCCATGTCACAGGTCAGCTGGCAAATGGCAATCTGAATTTTAAAAGGAATATGAATAAAATTCTGTTTTATTTTGAAAATGAACTTTGTGCCCTCCATCATGAATCCAATATATGTCTTAATCTTCTATGCTCTTGAAGCCTGCGGCTCCTGGCTGAGTCCTTTGACTCCTGAACCTAATAAGGAAATAGGTTGTTTTCTCATCCTCGCCTCATTTTTAGAGGGGCTGAAACAAACAGTCCCTATTTCAAATGTAATTGGCAAAGCATAAAAACATGTGTGTTATATAATTTTTAGGTTTATGACGGAGCTCAGCGCTGGGATGTTTTATTTTAAAATTTGATTAAGATGTTATACCTTTGGAAATACACTGTCAAGATTCCAAATCGGAATTTACCAACGGCAGCCTTTCATGTTTACCTAGCGGCCGCCCACGTGAAGCTGATAAGGGATGAAAGGGCCGGCAGCCCCTTCAGCCGGGACGCTCTTCATTTAACCTGGGCTTTATTTACAGCCGGATACCGAGAGCTTTGGATTTGCAGCAGACCTTGGTCTTTAAAAATTGCGGAGGGAGGGATGCTATCGCTGCTGGCTTAATGACATCTGATGGGCTTTCTAAAGGTTTTTGTCTAAGATGCCGGCGAAACGGCTTTGTGCTGGCGGCATGTGTATAGATATTTACATTTAGGGTGCTTTCCGTGGCTGAGCGCGGTCTCTCCATTCCCAGGTGGCGTGGCACCACCCGGCTGTCGCTGCTCCCTGCGTGGGGACGCCGAGCATCCCTCGCCTTCCCACGTACAGCTGTGCGCAGCCGCTGAATAGGCGCAATCAGGCGTCCGGGTCCTCTCCTCGTACCTCAGCTCCTAATCACATCTGTGTGGCATCGCGGTCCTGTTGATCAGCTCCAAGAAATTAATGCTGGCATTTGCCTGCGTTAGAAAAATACCGGGGTGGCTTTTCTCCCAAAGCCGCCTTGTTGATTTGCTGTGCTGGCTGGTGGCGCAGGGTCCGACCTGAAAGCAGAACGGGGACTTCTGCGAAATAGGGGCATTTTCTCTCTTATTAAACTGGGATATGTGTTTGAAAGTTCACACCGAATTTTGGGAATTTCTCCTCAAATGCAGGAGAAAAAAATATCGCCCAGCCTGAGGGGAGATTAGAGAGAGAGGTCTGTGTGTGTATATATGTATATATACCTACGCACGTATGTCACCAGCCAGTGCTCTCGAGCACACCCAAGTCAAACACGCAACATTTTCTGATTTTTCTCTCTCACAAGCATGGACCGTACAGCAAGCAGCCAAACGCGGAGGCTCGTTGGTGGAGCACGAGTGTTTTGGTGGCAGGGTCCCAGCTCGGCAGGGCACTTGAGCAAGTGTCTAGCATGAAGGAGGAGACGGATCCCCCCGGGAGTACTCGCACGCGTGAAGTGAAGCATTTACTCGAGTGCTTTGTTGATCAGAGCCTAAATGAGTTTCCCGCAGCAAAGCCTGGGGTGGGTGTCTGCCTGGCACCAGCTTTCTGTGCAGCTCCCTCCAGCGTGGCGGGGATCTCAGGAGGCTGAACCCCAGCGGAACAGCATCCTCATGTTCCAGAACCCTCGCCAGCACCCTCTGCCCTTTCAGACTTTGCTGTCAGGTTGCTTCCTACGCAACACGCTTCCCCTCTGAAGGAAACTTCTCCGGGGCTGTGGAATGGGGACGCAGTGACCTGGTAGGTGCAAATGCCCGCGGTCGCTGCCCTGTGCCCAGGTCACGCCATCGCCTCTGCCCGAGTCTGTTGCTCCCCACTAGGTCCCTCTTTGCGCGCTCTCTGTCAATAGTGAGGCTTTAAGGTACCATACCTTGGTCCAGGTGCTTGGAGGTAATATTTTTCACCATTAACTAGAAAATTAAAAGGAGGCTTTAGCTTATCTGTACTTTCTGGATCCTGATGTGCAAGAAGGTCGAGGTTTCTCGCGTGCCCGGTGTCCCGCTGGTTTGCCTGTGAGCAAAGCAAAGCTGTTGCTGCAGAAAAGGCTGAGCTGGGTGCCCACTGCAGTGGGACGTGGGGACATGCAAGTGCGACAGCCCTGCCAGCGCTGGGCCCATCTGTGAGGGGGGGAAGAGCAGCAAGTGGCAAGAGGAACAACCGCAATAAGTGCGTGTCGGGGGAGAGCATCTGGTGGGTACCCAGCAGGGCTGTGGGATTTTCTTTTTTTTTTTTTTTTTTTCCCTCATTGTTGTGTTTCTACCAAAAGAAACAACTCACATTTTGTTTCATCTATCGTGCTGCTGAGGGGGCAGGAAAATGCCTGGAGGGAAGAGGAGCAGCTGGAGATGTTGAGCCATGCCAGCTTAGGTGATCTGAGCACTGGGAAGCGCTGCCTGTGAAATGGGTGGTTTGCTTTGAAGGAATGGATGTGAGATGCTGGGGAGAGAGGGAAGCACATCTTTTTTTTCTGCTTTTCTTCCACATATTTTGAGACTCTACTATGACTTTTGGGTCCATGTGATCCCAATGTGGCTCATACAGAACCATCTCCTGAGCTTTGCAAGTAGCATTTCCCACCTGATTCTGAAATACAGCGAAAATGTACTTAAGCGTGCATGCAGAGCCCATTGTCATAGCTTTCAAGAGATTCTTTAGAAAAACTTCACTGGGATTTTTAATTTAGATCAAAACCCACAGTCAGAAGAGAGGTTCCTGCCCATATAGCCTAAACAGAAAGACTTGAGCAATTTCGCTTGCTGATCTTTGAGGGCTTTTCACATGAGGCTTGGCAGAGAGGTGGTAGGAAGGGGTATACAGGAGAAAACATACCTGTGGCAGGTGAAAAGTCCCCTGTCAGCTTGTCCCTGATCCCATGTTCAGGAGCATGTTTAAAAAAATAACAACTAAATCCCACCACAAAATCACCCAAAGACCTTGTCCTAGGATCCTCAAGGGACTTACGTGGTATTTGAGTTAGGGATGTGGATGGAAATATTGAGGTATGCCACAATAAACAGTGCTATAGAGACTGTTGCAGTATGAAAGCCTGTTATATCAACCACCGGAGACCCAATGTATCCCATTTTGGTGAAAGATATTTAATTTACAAAATGTATGTGGACACTGGAACACACCCAAAGATGGGGAAATACAAACTCTTTGGGAAGAAGAGGGAATGAAGACTGTTGGCACAGAGGAATCATTGGAAACGGATTGAAATATCTTTAAAAAGTAGCTGTAATGCTAAATAACGTATTGCTTAAAAACCTCCAGAAATATTAACAGTTGTTTTCTAAAATGATCACACTTCCAGGACGTCTGGGTGCTTAGCATGCCTAATCTCAACAGGTAGCAGGTAGTCTCCCTTTGGGGAAGGAGGAGGATATTGTATTCTAGTCAGACCCGCTTTGTTGCCCGATGAAGGTGTGACCATTGCTGTGTCAATCAGATAAATCTTTGTACTTGAAGTGGGCATGGGATGATTTAATTTTTTATTTTTCAGTGATAAAATTGTTTTGCTTATCAGAATTGCAATAGTGAGACCGTTTGAGAAACTGCCTTCTGTGTTGCTCAGCACAAGTGCAGGGGTGAGCACCATCTCGGGCAGGACTGTGCTGCGAGTCCTTGCGGTCTGCGGTGGAAGGAAGCCACTGCTCAGATGATCCGTTGAGCAGCACGCGGGAACAATAATAATAATACATACAGATTTTTGGATAGCATGTATTTTCAAATTGGAAAATACAAAGGAAATTCACCGGGTTAGAGATTAGCCGGAATTTCCACAGTGCCTTGGGCAGCGCAAGAATTATGGCTGTAATATATCCAGGAGTGATGTAAAACATGGAAAACCCACTGTACATGACACGCTGTAAGAAGGTCAGGTATTTGGGGGCTGGGGAGTGTCCCTGGGCTGCGAAGCAAAGCAATTATTTCATTACCCATCCATCTCTCATTTAGAACCAGCTCCTGTTTGTGTTTGATTGCTGTACTGATAATGAAGATGTTGAGAATTGCTGTGATGAGAAATTGCAATCAGCTAAATAGCAGCAGAGGTTCCCCCAGGGAAAGGGACTTATGTAATCCCACACCAGATTGTTTTGGGCTTCTACCTCTTTGTCTGGTTGAAAGCGAGCCCGGCGGCCGCGAGGCACGGGCAGGTAGGTTGAGGTTAAGGTGCTGAACGGGAGCAACCCGCGGGCAGGGTAAGCGGCTTCAGAGTTCTCTGCATTTTCGGTCACCCCCCTGTATGCCGGCGTTTTGCTGCGTGTGTAAATGGTGAAAACGCATCCGTATGTGTAAACCACTTCGACTCTTGGGGAAGGCCACCGCGGGGTGCGTGGTTATCTCGTCTCTCGCGGCGTGTGGGGATGGTACCCGCCTCCCTGAAAGGTGCGGAAAAGGGGTTGTATTTCTGCACTAGTTTAGGATGTCTCTGTACTTTGTATGACAGGGAAGCAATAACTAAATAGATCAACCTGCCAGCATGCATCCCTCTTACGGCTGCTCCTACAAACTGCTGGACTGTTGCTATAGCAATGGTAGCTTTTGAGGACACCCTTTACTAAAATTCTCCCTTCAGACACACTGAATTACTTATCAAACCTTCCTTTGTGCTGGCCCTGGCCTGCTCTGCCCCTGCCAGCCCTGCTTCTAGTCTGGAGGAGTGAAACAAGAACGATGTTAAAATTAAACTGAGCTAAAACTGAAGTAAAACCTGTTGAGAATCTTTAAGAAAGCATAGTTTACTTCTTTGGGGTAATGGATAAAAAGCTAATTTCAGTAGGGAATGAAATTAAGGTCAAGTTCTAAAATAGAATTGCTTGCAGGTATTATTTAATAGTTGCATCCCATTAATTACTGTCCTTGCCTTGTAACTTGAGAAGTCCTGCATATAAAATACTTGGACGGCCCTGCAGACGCAATGTTCTCCATCACTGGCAGCAGCAGATCACCGCTGTGTCTTCTGCCAGTGGCAGCCCTGGAAATCACAGCACTGCCTCTTGGCGCGAGACGAAAACCCGAAACTTTCCTTTAACGGAGCCAATTGCCTCGTGCTCGGGAGATGCCTGGTTCGTTGCTCGGTTCTTTGTGCTGTTTCCCATGGACTGGTGGTGGGGTTGCTTTCACCAGCTTCCCATCACGCTGCGTCACCACCACCACCACTTTTGCACATCTACAGGTCCCTGCGGGGAAGGAAGCTCATAGTTTTAAGGGAACCTTGTCCTGGGCACGCAGCCCTGAGCAAAGGCGGGATTTCCCACAGCTTTCCTGGGAAGCACGCTCTTGCTGCACACATCCCCTGGCTACCTCGGTGCTGTCCATCTGCTGTGCGTGGCTTTGTGCCAGCCTCCCAAGTGGAAATGAATCCGTAAGGGAGATTAAGGAGCTTGATAGTGAAATAGGTAACGTTACCGTAGGCCCCGTGTGCTCCGTGGCTGGTTTAGAGAGGCGAGGTTGCCCATGCAGTGCGGGAGCTCACCAGCAGCGCGTGGGCAGGCATCACCCGAGCATCCCTCCTGCCCACCCACCGGCACCACGGACCTGCCCTTCCCAGGCGGCACAGGAGCCCCTGGGGGATCTTGCCTTAATCAAGCACCAGCGTTTTGTTTCCCACTGCCTTCTACCTCCCACGTTCACGGTTACCAGGGGGTAAGGTAATCAGCATCTGCCACTGAATCTGCGGTCAAGTGTGAAATAAAGTAAAAGTCTTCTGGTCACCGGGGAGGACATCGGGCAAGACCAGAAAAGAACAAAATCCTATGGAAGTCAAAGCTCACATTTCAAAAATAATCTTCTGCAGCTTGATCCTTCTGCTGTGGGACGGACCATCAGCCCCATTTGCAGCTTCCGTGGGCTGGCCAGAGATACAGCAAATGTGTTATTTGCAGTGATGCCATTATTCAACAGAATAGAGATTAAATGGCCTCAAGGGTGAGGTTTGGGGAGGAAACAACCAAATCCCCAGATTGAGGATGTGGGTGCCAGCCAGGGTGATGCCAGTGGGACATGAATTGTGGGCTCGCAAGGTGGCCTGGCCACAATTAAGGAGTCCAAACTGCTCGCCTGTATTAATGGAGCAAATGTGTTCTCATCTTTCGCATGTATTCTCTTGTGCTTTCCAACCTCATTTACTCACAACACGTGCGCATACGTAGGGTAGTTTGTTTTCCTGAGGAAGTAAGTAACAAAGAGAAGATTCTGAGATTTATTAGAAGTTCCTCAAAACAGCAGGTTTATGTTCAAGCAGAACATTTTACGTGGGGGTTCAGCATCCACTATGGGTTTGGTTCTTACACTTCTGACTGTGCAAAAAACATTGATGCTCTTACATTTTGTAGAAGAAGTAAGTCCGA
>VZTL01051086.1:0-11657 GCA_013400535.1 Scopus umbretta | reverse complement strand
CATCCAGATCCTTGATAAATGATAAATGGGCAGTTTAGTCCCATGAGTCTCTGCTGTTGTGGATATGTCATTAGGGAAGGATACAGTCTTGAATAAGGACTTCAGTACAGATAATTTATCAGTGCCTTGACTGTTTCTTCATCTTCCACAGGGCTTTAAGGTAGATTATTTAATTTAAGCCTTGGTGCAGACATGGAAATCAAAACCAGTTTGTGCACATGTTTATGGCTAAGTGTCATAACCCCACATCCTATTCCATATGACACACTACTGACAAAAAGGGAAGCTGGAAATGGAAGTGCTGGTAATTCTAATGAAGTGTCACTGAGGATGAAAGTGGGGCCAGATAGTAATTTTGCTGCAATTTCAGTAGACACCTCTGAAGTGACAGGCAATACCAATTTATGTTAGACAATATCAGTTTACACCAGGTGGCAAATTGGCTTTATCTTTATTACAGGGAAAGCCCTGCTTTGGCTATTTTGGTCATTTGGGGGTTTTTTGACCACCGAATTAGTCAGTTTCAGGTGCATGTGCAATAGGAAAGCAGAAAATAGGACAATAAAGGAATTAAGACCTGCATAGCTTGCTGGTTACCCCTCATGCTCTTAGAGATATGTCATATAGTTCATTGCCTGCTTTGCTTGACATTCATTGCTGCTGCTGCCTGCTCCTAACATTCAGCACTCTGCTCTTTTCTACAGCATAAAAAGTTGGTTTTTTTCTTTCATTTCTCACGCACACCACTTACCTCTCAGAACAAACCTCTCCCTCCTGACCTTTTTTCAAAAGAATTTCAGGGAGTCCTGTACTACAACAGGTTTACAAGCCCTATTGCTTTTAATGATATATTGGGGAGGAGAGGACAGCGTAAGGAGGGTGAGCATAGTGCAGGTGAAATTCTGTAGACAAGAATATAGCCATAAAATGTGAGCATGCAGATTTTATCTTTCTGTATATTCTAGGAAATATTGTCAGGAATTGATATTGCTTTTATAAAATGATCTGGATGTGTATTACTATTTCCTTTTACATTACTTTTTATACCTGGAAGACTCATAAGGTGCTTTATGCACTTACTGAAAGGCTATATGATGAATATTTCACTCATCACTGAGATGCAACCACTTCTGGTGTGAGAGATGTGACCATTGTTTCATAGTTCTCAGTGAAGCAATGATAATGCTCGAGGTAGTAGGTGAAAGGGAATAGTCCCTAAGCTATGCCACTACTTATTACTGCAGGGCTATTGATGGCTGTGTTGATTTATGCTTGGTTATATTTACCCACTGGATCTGGTTGAATTTATATGGCAAGGTAATGTAAGTAGATTAAAGGCAGAGGACAAACCATTTTATATTGGTTAGAAGGAGGAGGGAAATTGAACCATGTTTTTGTATTACACCCTTGTGTATTTTAGGAAGTAGTTAGTTGTGAATTTTTAATACTAGTGCCCTGCAGAATCCAGTCTCCGTTACAACCCTACACAGTCAAGAGAATACCTGCTAAATTTTCATTCAGAAGTGTGGTACCCCTCTAGCACCAAGAAGGGATATGGGGTTTAACAGCAGTACTCAGACGGTCACTGTTGCTATTCCCATGGAGCAGCACTATCTCTTTCCCAGCCAACATGACTCCTCCATATGTGTGTTGAAGAATTTTGGATATTTACAACGCTGGAGAGTTTTCAAAGGATCACCTTGCTGAAAGGAGGGTCAGCTCCTAAACCAGTCCTGAATGGTGTTAAACTAATCTTTTCCTAACAATTCCCAAACACTCTGTTTTTTTCCCCTGCTTTCTTTGGCAATCAGTTCAATTGCTACATAATACGGACATCTGCAGGCAAATTAAACTGTTGTAGTCAGCAAGCAAGAGGGTGTTTGGCACCAACCTCCCAGTGCAGGAAACACGAAATTGTAAACAGCAAAGTTCATACACCCTGCATTCCTCCAGCTTTAACAATCCTGGCCTTTCTCTAGCACTGACTTCCCCAGGGCACTGCTTCACTAAATCCTCCCCATCAAAATTCTGTGCATTCTCAGGAGCATGTGGTAACTTTTTATAATTCATAATGTGTATTTATCTCTACTCTCCTGTTTAATTTAACCTTTTTGAAATAAACATAAAGGGAAACAATGATGTGCCAGGAAGAGGACATTATTAAGAGATACTGTGTGTAATTGACTCAGCGGGATCTTTCAAGCACTTTGGAAGGAAAAAAAAGGAAGACATAGTGGGTACTAAAAGCTCTCAGGGATATAATCTTCATGAGATAATAATCCAGCCAAGCACCCAAGATTAGTACTGATAGGAGGTATTTAAAAAATATCTGTGTATGTTTTTAGATATTCTAAATTACTTTGCAACTTGTAACTACTATGTGGGCGATACTCTTCTTCAGTTCTGAAGATGCAGGAATCTCACTTGTTGTAGTGTAAACCTGTAGTAACTCTGTGGGGGGGTGGTGTGCATAGTGGCAGAACGAAATTAAGCCCTGGGAATCTTTTTAACTCAAGGGCCAAATCCCCAGGTGGCATATATGAAGATATTTTCCTGTAATTTGAAGTCTATGATGGTCTGACTTACATCACAACCAATTCAACTAAGGTAACTCCTGATTCAGATGGATTCAGAACAGCTGTGTCAATTTTACACCTTCAAAAGGCAAAAAACTCAGATAAATATTTCTCCTGTTTACATTGAAGAGACTCTACAAATAAATGGTGCCTGCCAATGTAAATGAGGAATTATTTTGATGAGGGGTCAGAAGCTGCCCTTTGGTGTAAATCAGAGTAGGGCTTAACCCCTTTAGACAGCTTTAAAAATAAGTGAAGCAACCTTTCATCTAAAGCTGCACAGCAAATCCCCTTCTTTAATTTTTCAGTCTCCTCTTATAAAGAGAAAAAGCAAGGGCATTAATGAGCTATTCAAATACTCAAACCTTGCCAAAAGAGAAAGGCTCCTTCAGTCATCATGAGCTCAACCTGATAAATCCTTTTTAATTAGTGTATATGCAAACATTTTATAAAGCAGCCATGATTCGGAGACCCCACAATGCAGATGTAAAGAGGAAATACAGTATAAGAAAGAGGAACTGGAGCCCAAAATATGCCTGCTCTGGCTTTCAGAGAACACAGAAAGCATGCTTATTAATTGGTTAAGTCCATCATTAATAAGCTCTTGGATATATTCAGTCTGTTCCCCAGCATTTTAGAACAATGTCTGAGCAGTAATATACTGATTGAAAAGGCATTTTCTGGTAGCTGATAATGGGGCACCAAAATGACAAAGCTGAAAGTGAGGCATGTAATAAATGCACTTTCCTTCTTATTCCAGGCGGTGATTCTCAAAGACTCAGTTAAGGGGTTGACTCTATTCGCTATTTAGGGATTTCTCCATGGGGACTTTGTTTGCTCTCCTGTAAGGACACATTAGTGCCTTTGGGACTGTCAGGCACCGAGGCTGCCATTGGAGTGGCTGGTTGCTCTCTCTGGATAATCCCAGGTTTCTCATGCCAGCACTGAGCGTACTGACATCCTTGAAAACTTTTGGCTAGTTGCTCTGTCTTTGATTCAGTTTCCCAGTCAGCCTAACAGACCTCACTGGAAGCAGGAATGCCAAATGGTGATTAAAAATAAAAAAGCATTCACAAACAAGGCTTAAACTGCTGTTTCTTTAACTTAAAGAGTGAGAACTGTATGCTTTTAGGTGAAATTGACTGCTAATTTGAGGCCTTTTGCAATCAAACTTTCACCTATATCAATGCTGTTAAGGTGAATCATTTGATGAAAAGGAATGTCTCATAAAATAAAAGAATTAAAACAATTAAATTCTATGCAGAAGACAGTAATGAAAACAAGGTTTGTAATAAAACTGTGAGCTGGAAATGCTGCAAAGCCTGCTATACGTAATTGTGAAGGACAGCCTGGCAAAAGGGACAGATTTTTGGCTGTTGCAAATTGATGTAGCTCCTCTGCTTTTGCAGGAAATACACAACTTAAACCATGTCCTCAGCTGGCATGTGAAATTCTGTAAGGATCATAAGAAGTGATGAGGACAGACCCCAGTGACTAGAAAGGTTGTTTTCTTTAAAATAAAATCCCCTCTCGAGCAGTGAGACATCAGCTCGGTTGATCCAGTCTATCTCTCACTGAAGCTGAAAATCATCATTACATCTTTCTCTAATAATTGATGTGCTTGGCAGCTCTTGCTTCTCTTTTTAAGAAATCCATCTGTATTGTAAACCTCTTATTATTTTACATATAGGTGGTACTGTGGGCAAAGCAGTTTGCAACATTTAATTTTCTGAGCTTCACTAATGTTCTTGCTGAGCTGTTACTGAATATTTTGCTGTTAGGCCTGGATGAATATGTGAAATGAGATTTGGAGGTGCATTTGCCATATTTTAAAATAGCTTCCTTAGGATATAATCAAATTCCTTTAGTGTCTTGCTCCCTGCCATCTGTTACATCTTCATAATACTGTAACATGTTCAGCAAACCTGAGTGTGACAAGCTTGTCTGACAAGGTCTGTGATCTTAGAGGCTGAGACTGAGGAGAGGGGTCTCTATAATTTCTCACCACTGACGTGTTAGGAGATCCAGAGAAGACTGATTATGCTTTCATACCTTTCTCTTACTTATTCATCACTCTTTTTCACCAGGACTGTGATGAAGTCAGTGCATGACAGACACTAAGCACACTTGGATTTCTCTGTATAAGATGGGGCATTGTCTGAACACAGCAGAAAGCTGGTATTTCCCAAACCTGAGAAGAATACACACAGAAAATCAGTTATATGGACTCTTCTGGAGTTAAAACCATGCATGTGCAATTGTACCTAACTTCAAGTCATTCAAGAGAAAGCATGAGCGAAACCCCTCCAGACAGACATTTCATGGAACACATTTCTGAACAAGGGTGGCACATGGACCACCTTCTGTCTGTGAGGAATAGTTAACTGGCTCACTAAAAGCACTTCAAATCATACTCTAAGCAGAAGTTTATCTTTAAAAAGCAGAGGAGTTGTGCATAAGATGTGCTTTATAGGGCAGGAGGCACAAATCTGTGCTGACCATCAGAGACAGCTTTGATGAGGTGGTTGTGAGTGCCAAGACCATGTCAGGACAGGCAGCCAGAGCAAGGCATTTGTGTGGCATACCTGGCTTTCTATTTACTTCCATAATCATCTATTCACACAGAGGAAGAAAGGAGAAAGCAGACTGAAGCTTGGAGACAGGCAAGAAAAGAAGATGGAGGCACGTGAGTGGGGACAAGACACGAGTTTTTTAGATAGACTGTAAAGGAAATGGACTCAGGGATTTGAAACATGGAGGGGCAGTTTGTTCAGGGAGTCCTGAACCAGTGCCAGAAAGGCTTTTCTGGTGCTGTGGAAGTGAGGAGCAAACAAGGGGTGAAGTTTAGAGGTTTACAATAATACCAAGGGGGCATATAAATGATACTGGGTTTCTGGAGCCTTCAGCACTGCAGCTGGACACCAGGAGGAGGATCCAAAGAATGGGAACAGTGGGTCTGAAGGAGTTGTTGACAAGGGGTTCTCCTGGGGTACAGAGATGGAATAGGTTGAAATTTTAGATTATGTTGATGAAAATGTATGACAACACCAGAGTCTTAGAAAGAGGGGTATCTCAACCAGAGTATGAAGAAATAGCACACATTTTAACTCACAGTCACAGTGCTGCTTCTAATCCATCTCTATCATGCTCAACCCGGGTTTAAAAAAATAAAATAAAGGAGGTGAAGAGTGCTTTTTTCCTGGAATCTAAATTCTCCGGGATAATCTGTGTTAACAGGGCATAGGATGGCTCATAAAAGGAAAGTATAACAGATCTGGCTCAGTTAGTGAATTATATAGTGCTCCCAGGTCATTGTTTGCAATATAGAAAATTCATAAAGAGAGTGATTAGGGGCACTGGACAGAAATCAGAGGAGATATTAGCTGTCCAACCCTCATGCTACAGAAACCTGACATACTGTTTCTCACAAATGGATTTGTCATCCTTTATTTGGAGACTCTGGTAAGCTCCAAACTCCTTAAGAAAAAATCAAGTTGGTCTATGTTTTGAAAACTGGATAAGAAATGTGGGTCTGCTCTCATTTATTCTAAGGCTCTTTTCCATCATAGCACTAAAGTGGGCTATAAAGCAAGCATAAATGCAATTTATGTCCATTACATGTAAAGAGGGATGAGTTCAAATGGTAATCCAGCCGTGTATCATCACGCTGCAGACTGGTAAATGGAATCCATTACGGGACCGTGACTCTGTCCAAGGTACCGAAACTTCACCATGTCTGAGAAATCAGAGAGAGAAGGTCATTTTATGGGTTTTTATTATTATTATTTCATACCTTCCCATTGACTAAGAAATTTTTTTTTCTTTTTTTTTCCCCTCACTGTTATGTTTTATTATATTCCTGCAGTAACACTTTAGATTAGCAGCCCAGATAATTAATATGGAATCCAAGTGGAAATGCTATAGAAGCACTTGTGACATTCACATTAATAACGGAGGGGTTCATCAAAATTAACGTTATTACAGTAAATACCAAGAAAATTAACTGTGATTAGCTCATTATTTTAAATTGTCCTCCCATCTGCATTTGGCTCTTCTAGACAGTTGTATGGAATAGGTATGGTGATGATTCAGGACTTGGAATCAGAAAGCAAACAGCACAATGAGCTGTGATCAGTATTAGAGAAAGACTTTGATCATGGCTCAGGCTCACTTCACTATAAGGCAGTTAAATACGACTTGGAAGCCTCCTTTCTTTATGTCCCTATCCAACATATGTAGGATGGTTTGGTAATACCATAATAGAAATTTTGATTTATTAGTAAATGAGAAGAGATTCCAATGTAGGAGAAGTCTCTCTGTGTGGTGCCATAGTTGTATTAAGAGACCATTCCTACATCAACCAGATTTGAGGCCTGATTCCTGTGATGATAGTAGATGAGAAAGGAAGTTAAGGTATAGGGTGATGATCCCATAGAGTGACTTGACAACTGCCAATTGGAGAAACAGACCTTATATTCAAGTCATCTTAGTCTTTATTCAGTATACTGTTAATCTGAAAATGCATTCCACCACTATCACTAATATACAGAGAATATCTTTCTGGATAGAAATACTATTCCATATCATCTTTGTTGAATGTCTAACATAGAAAGCAAACAGGTTATGTTGTGGCTGCCTGTTTTACAGAACCAGGAAAAGGACCCTATCTTTGTCCACTAGTAAAAAAACCATCTTTTTGACGAAAATAGGCGAACTCAAAATGTTCAGGTGTCCCACAATATTCAGGAAAGTGAGAGGAAGAAAAGGAGTTTCAACTCAGAAAGCATATGAAATGTGATGGCATGCAGAAAGATATCCATGTTTTCTGCTCTGCAGCAGCAACATGAGTGTGCAGAATGGGGAATGTACAGATCTGCATTTTGCAAAATTGTCTGTTTGCTGTTTTCCACCTCTCATTTTCATGTTGAGTAAAAGACCATATAAGATAAACAGTCACCTGATGTAAATATTTTTTGTAACTTAGCTTTAACTGGAACTATTGTGGTATGTTACAGAAAAAAAAACCTAGGCCTTAGAACACTGCATGAATAAGAAATATAACAATAATATCATGTAGGAAATTAAACATTTGGTGTAGATAAAAGTAATGATAATCAAATAAAAAAATGTAAATAATAGAGGAAATCAGTTAACTCAATATGTACTTATTGAAGACATGCCAGAAATTACCACTGCGACACTTCCTCATGAGAGGTTGGATGCATTGTTCTTACAAGTAAAATGTCAAAGACGAGGATACACCCCAGTTTTTTGATACCATCATCAACTTCAGTGGAGCTATTCTGGCTTATGCCATTTTGAGATCTCATTGAGAAGCTGGGGTGTCAAAAACAGTTTGCATGAACTGAAAATCCACAGCAGTTCAGTTCAGTGATGTCTGTGCTCCTTCCCAGGTGTGAATTTTTCCCTAAAGCCCCTGTGATGTCCTTAGTGCTCTCCCCATTGATACTTGCTGAGAAGTGCCTCCAATCTGCATATAACCGATCCAGTAAAAATAAGTAATAGAAAGAAATCAGAGTAATTCCTGAATTAACTTTGGGTTTCATTTTAACATTCAGGTTTAGCAAAATGCCTCTTTTTTGTAAGAAAAATTGCTTTTTTTCTTGTTTTAAATTAAATTTCTTCAAACAGAGAAATGAGTTTTCTGCTTCTGTTGAAGTTGAAGCTGAAGCAGAGATGACAAAATGAACTGTCTAGCTTTTTAACAGGAAACCTCATATTTGAAAAAAAACATTCTGAATAGAATCTGGGAATCTGTATACACTCATTTATCACAGAGGCCATGAAAGCAGTACCCTCCATTCCTGTCTGGAGAGAAGGAATGAGCTATCCCAGCAGTGATACTACTGCAAACTGCAACTAAACATAGGAGATTTCTGAAGTCTAGTAGCATGATCCATTTCAAAGACAAACATTTTTTCCCCTCTAAGGCCTGCTCTAGGACAGGAGGATATATGTCATCTGGCTGGCAGATTCTTCATTTTGTCTGTTGCTACTATATTTGTTTTGCATCTTTAATGGAACCAACAAAAACTAAGAAAATCATTAAGTTCAGATCTGCTCTGCTGGAATTGCTGTTCTGCTAGAAAATATTTAAGGGTCTAAAAGTGGGAAGTTGAAAGTGTGGTGGATGGGCCTATTGAGTGCTGCAGTGGGTAACACACAGGTTGGATAAATCAGCATGTGGTGGGGGTTACAGTTCCAGCCTTTCCGCTGTCACTGGGTGTGACAGTAACAACTCAGTTTCTCCATGCCTCAGTTCATCCAGCTGTGATAATAATTGTCTTTCTATCAGAGGCTGCTGAAGGGCTCTGGTTAGTTCAGTAATGCACATAAAGACTTTTTAGCATCTCCTGAAAGCATTACTGTCATTTACAAGGCACACCATTCTTGGTGTCAAATTAATCTGCATCAATAAAGGACTGGGCTGCACACCTCTGACATACTACATCTGTAAAAGTATGTGCAGAGGCTGCACGNGCTATTTTGTCAAGTCTGTCTGTATGGAATCTGCTTTGGAGAGGCAAGCTGCTCTGTACTCTGGGGCCAGAAATAGTATTAATTTTTTTTTTTTTTTTAAGTTTCCAGAGATAATGTAACAAGGAAAACAGCCAATTTGTAGTTCTCCATTCTGATTAAATGCTGCCTCTGTCTCTGATAATCCAGGGAAAAAAAAGGGGTGATAATGGTGAGCATCTGAATTATTATTTAGCATATAAAATATGTTTTCCAGGAAAAAAATAATTTTATGAAACAACTTTTCAATATACAGATAATCATCTTCCACATCTGTGTGTATGCACATGTGTACACACACCTTGTAAAAATGAAAACATGAAAAAGGGTCAGCAAAAGACACCTCAGGTGGCCAGGAGGATTACTAATATCAAAACTCTCTTTATATGTTAGTGTCATGCTGATTGTGATGCTTGAAGCATTGTAAATCATCTTGCTGCATCAAGCCAAACAAAAGACTTACAAGAAAACAGAGGCAGAAGAGATGGGACATTTTAATTAAAAAAACCCAACTTTCAAAGAAGCATAAGGACAACCTGTTAAACTGCTAAGCTTATTCTGAATCAGCTGAGTTATTCTGATTTCCAGCAGGTGAGTCTGGTCCTTAAAATTAAGGAAGTGGGATTTTAACAGCATTTTCCTTTTACAAAGCCCAAATTGTCAGTGAGCCTAAAGCTTGCTCCTGTGAGTCCACCTCAGCACCTTCAGCCATGGACTTAGCATCTTGTGGGATTGAACCTGTAAGTAGTAGACCAGATTCAGCAAAGTTCCCCACAAAGTTACCAGGCTGATCCATTTGAAAAGCACTGTTTTCTCCTGGCCATGGGTTCAAAATGCTCCTTTCAGGGAAGGGAACAGGGCAGTCACATCCTGTCTTGCTGCTCCAGTGAACAGCATGATCCGTAACTGACAGAGTCCATGCTTGTGAAAGGAAAATAACCTAGAAATACTGAGACAGAATCCATGTACCACAGATAACTGTGCCTCTATAGAACTACCTGAGGAGGACAGAATGAGAACCTGTGTCCTTTTCCTCCAAATGTACTATCATGTTTCATTTGAAGGAGAATTGACCCTTCAGAAGTAAAGTCACTATCACCCTTGTGAGCCCAAACTTCAGTAGCACAGCCATTTATGGTTTGCCTTAGCAGGATCACATGTGATGGAAGCAAAATAATTACATATTTTTTTTCTCATTTGTAAAGCAAAACATTAAGGACAAAAACTCATCTTTCTTTCTTCCATGCTCTTCAGATACAAAGATGATGGGGGTGAAGTATCAATTTATCAAAATCCCTGAACTACTGCGTAATTAACTTGAACCAAACAGGAGAGAGATTTTCCTGTGATTTTGTATTACAGTCAACCTAAGTATGAAAGGAAACAGTATAAGGAGAATATGCAGTATGACAAAAGTTAATATTCTAGAAGATAATGAGATGTAAATTGCTAGTTGGAATAATACCTACGGAGCCAACTCTTCAATTTTTTTTTTTTTTTTGCCAGAGATAGGTGTATTTTTATGTATTAATAATCATTTTCAGTTCTTGAGTTTTTTATAAAGGAGATCAGTAACAAAATGCCTTTTCTTTTCAGAGGAAAAAAATGAAGCAAAAAGAGATATGATATATAGAGCTCCTTAGCAGACCAGATACTCATCACCATACCACAGACTTCTGGAGTTTCCTTTTAAGTTCTGAAGTATGATGGCTTTTACATACTATACATTTTGTCAGGCATTAAATGTTGACCATGTGGTTGGGGCAATAGTTTGAATTCAGAAAGCAGCTTTCAGAAAAAACTAAATAGTCAAGAAATTATCCTGTTCAAAGCATGTTCCCACACATTGTATCACTTTTGCCCTGCGTGTTAGTCTAGTGTTTAGGATATCAGATTGTAAATACTCAGATTCTGGTTTTAAATGAGCAGGTGTTGCTTATGGGCAAGAGATGTAATTTAGGCATTTTCTGCATTTCAAAAGGGATTTAGATGGCTGAGCTAGACATAGCCCTCCTTCTGGCCTAGAAGAGTCTAGGGACTAAAGCACAGGATTTTGACTCAGAAGACTTGCATCCTGTTCCTGACTCAGCCATGTGGCAGCTGGTGACCTTGGAACTTGATAGCTTTCCTAGGACAACCTTACCTCATCCTCATGCTTGTCTCAAGACAGCTACCTCCACAGTCCTATATTCCTCCTAGCTCTTTCCCTATCAACATAGCTCTGTCTTCTCTAACTGTCTGGAATATCACATTTCTGTCAAAGTCCTGCAATGCGGTCATTTTGATTTCAAACAGTTTTGAAGACTGACTATTTGCACTGCACCAACAGCTGTGTCTTCCTGAACATTCTTGATGCTATACAGGGAGAATTACAATAGTCCAGTCAGGCAGCTTGCCACAGCCATAGGTGAATGCTTTGCTACTCCTTGGCCTCAGAACAATTCAATGCCAATCACTGGGACTCTGTTGTTAATGGCTAAAAAGGTCTTCCCCGGTACTTCTGTGGAGTTCTGTCACTCAGAAGCATTGTGGTTTAACCCCAGT
>VZTL01051082.1:0-17648 GCA_013400535.1 Scopus umbretta | reverse complement strand
TTTTTTTTTTTTTTGGTGAATTTAATTTGTAATTGGAAGATAAATCCACTCATCTAATTTGGTTCTTTCATGCTTCTGCAGTGACACAAAGCAACTTGGAAACCATCTGCATTGACAAACAGCCATAAAGTTAGTTTAAGAGGCAAGTTGTGGCAGGCTTGCAGCTGCTTTTGTACCACTGAAGGATGGTGATAAACCTGACCATGTTTCTAGTCATTGTGTCAGCCCCAGGAATTGTATAACAAAGGCTGAAGAGTATATATTCAACTACACCATAACCTGTGAGAGTGTTGTAAATGTCAAAAATAAGAGAATCTGAAGAAAAAAAAAAATCATTTAATCAAGTGTTTCTGTAAGGTATAAAGAAGTATTCTCTCCAGTTATTATGAAAAATACACAGATTTTCTTCCCTTCTTCTCTGGCTTTATCAGCACAGCTACCTGTTGATTTTCTGTTTCTTCAAAAGAATGTAAGCTAAGTGGTACAAATATATGTCCCATGAAACTAGTAATGGAGCTAATTCTTATCTCAATGTCTTTGGCAGAAAAACTTATCGAGAACTTTAGAAAAATTTTCTATGAATCAATGCTACTTCATCAATAAATGGAGAAGGTGCTGCTCAACAGCAATTTTTAAAGTACCTTTGTCGTTATGATTCCGTAAACTAAGATAACATTTATAAGCCTTGCATTAATAATGATTCCTAGAAGTAGGTTTCTGAATAAATTAACTCTATTATAACATGTTGCAGAGAAAATTACTCTGAAATACTCAATAAATTATTTAGTGGTAACCTTTAACAATGTCATTGAAGTGATGACTTTTTAACAGTTTTCAATCAGGAAAATTTCCTTTGCAAGAGGAAATGCCATTTTGCAAACAGCCAGCCTTTGCGTATAAGTTTATGGTGTATGTTGTGGGTGTGCACAACTAACATTTGCACACACTCAAAGCTAGGAAAAAAGCGGCCCACCCAGGATAGCATGGCACCATGCCTGCACCAGCTGAGACCAGATGCATTACCACACTATTGTTGTATGAACAAGTTTCTTCAACACCAAATGCTGCCAGGCTGAACTAATATGTTTCTGCTATGTAAAGCAGAAATGTGCTTTTTGTTAGACAGAAACCATATCAGATATGCTACCACATATCCCTACTATATTTTTTAAAAATTTAAAAGCATACACATTAATTAGTTTATGATTTAAATCAGTTAAAACCTTGGGGCATTTTAAGAATTTTAACATCTGTGTCAGTCTTTATTTTGTCCCAAATGATTATAGGAATGGAACAAAACAGATGTTTAGACTTTCTGTCATTAACATTCATTGAAGTTTTGTGCATAAACTATATTTGAGGAAATTAGGTTGTAATTTAGCTTCTCTTTAATTGTTATGATTATATAAACTACAGACAGGTCAGGCTAACAGCACGTGTAACTCATCAGTGTGACTACTGTTACAACAGAGGTACTAGCTAGTCACCCTTACCCTCTTTTAAAACTAATTTGCATGCAGTAATTCAATTTGCTTCAATGAATGACTGCTATTAATGTGCCAAGAATTCTGATTTGTAGTTTTTTTCATTCAACTGTTGCTGCTTTTTAAAGGTTCTGTGGCTAATTGCTTTTTGGGCACTTGGGCATGAATAACACTTTACAGCACTGCTGCCTTGTCAATACTGCTTAAATTACTCAACATCAGGGAAGGAACTGAAACAGGAGCACAGGGGAAATCCTTTAATGCAAGAGACAGTAAACCTGTCTGCAGAGACATTAGAACTGTCTTTGCCCTCTCTTTAGACTGTAGGCTCCCCTAAAATCCTGGAGAAATAATATGAGGACAATAAAAATGAATCCCACTTGGAACTACAAATGGTAAAAAAAATTGGTGGCCTTTTTTGCCAGTACCACAGGAATTAGTTATGTGAGCACTTCCAGGTTATAACATGCTTGATTTCCTCTAAAGGTCATTAGGTTTGGCATAATCATAACTGCTCCCCATTAAGTTAATGCTGAGCATTTTCATTCTAAAATGAATTTTTATTGTTTTGTTTCTTGAATGATATAGAGTAACACAGTATGTTAAATTCATCATGTTACATGATTTCATATTATTTTGTGGAGTTTTTTCACTAAATATTTATTTTTATCTAGATTTATTATGCATTGTATAAAGCCATTTATATTACACATGTGTAAAACCATATACAACTTTTATATACTAGATGAATTCAAGCTGGAACCAAAGAAACAGTTTAAGATCTTTCTTCTATTCAGTATGTATTTTTTCTTTGAGGAAATGTTTACATTTAATTACATTTTGAAAAGTTAGTGTTAATGAAATAGCTGTCTGGGAAACTCAGATGAAAAGGCTGATGATTATATAGTTATTACTGCTTTGTAGTGCAGATGGTACTATTAATTATTATTAATTGTACAAAAGATAAATTCTCTGTGCTACGGAGATCATAATAACAAGCCATACAAAAGAAACAAAGACAAAGCAAGGGATGTATGGGAAACTATACAGAGAGAATAGTGATGACTAATAAAGGGAAGATTGCCTAGAAAAATGATTTCTCCAAAAGGGTTTGAAGGAAGAGATGAAGGTATATGGTCTGTTCACGGGGCTGCCAGAGATCTCTTGGGTCAGCTCCCTGCAGACGAATCAAACATGAAATCACTTTCATAAACTCTCCAAGTTCTATCTTTAAAGCATTTGGGGGTGAATAGCCTTCAGTTCTTGTGCCTGGAAGACTGACCCAGAACTGTGCTCTGAGAGTTAGAACCCATCTTCTCATTCCAGCTTCAACTTACACATACCAGTTGATAGCCACCTGTTCCCACACCAGTGTGATCTTTTATCTTAAAAAATAGTTCTCTCTCACATGCTTGCCCCCATGACATACTCATATACAGTAACAATATCTTCCCTCATGTTTCATTTTGCTGGATTAATCTCTTTTCCTGAGAGATATACTCTTCATTCCCCTGAAAAACCCTACATCCCTTTTCTGCAGCTGTTGTAATTTCAGTTCATCTTTCCTTAAGATGTTGACCAAAATGGAACATGATATTAGAATTGAGATCTCACCAGTGCCTTTAAAATGACAGAGAGGTTTCACCCTGTCAGTTCTGCTCCTGGGAGCACCTCTCCAGATACACTATAGCATCACCACTGGATTTTCATAGTCATTTCTCTGTGAAAGGAGATTACCATTCTGTAATGCTGTCACTAGCTAGTACAATCAGTCATTTCCCAGATAAAGTACCTCCTAGTAGAAATTCTTCTTGTTACACCATATATTAGGATGCTTCAGCAAGTGGACAAAATCAGCCTACAAGAATGCTGTCAGACACCAGTGATGCTATAGTTCCCAAAAAGGCTCTAAGATCTGGCTGACTCCTCTACATACTGCACACAACTGCAAGAACATGGATGATTCTGTAACCTCATCCAAAAGCAGCATCATCAAAGGGCAGTAGGAACTCAGAACTAAATAGGAAAATGAACATACACACATCTCTGTTAGCACTATGCCATACCGATCTGTTTTTCCTGACTTTTTAGTGTTGAGATTTCAATGTTTACTAGAGTCCAAGCATTGTTTTCACCAATGTGAATCCTTTTCCATTACAGGATGCTCTAGTTCCTCTCTTCTTTCTTAAGGAAATGCTTATTTCCTCCCTTGGGTCTGCACCCCTTCTTTACAAAATTGTTGTTCCTATTCCTTAAAGAAATAGGCTTTGATATCCCTTATCCAGTTCACTTCAATAACCAGTTTCCCTCAGTGTATCTAGTCACCTCTGTTTAATATTAATATTAATAGTTACTGGCATCCTCCTCTGAGTCTTTCATTGGATTTGCACTCAAATCCAAATCTCACTGTAGGTGCTTTTAGCAGTTACAGTTTTATCACAGTAAAACTTCTATTAGATTTTTACACTGGTTCTTTCCACTGTTGGTTTCTCAGATTTTAAGCCTGTTACCTAAATCAGCTCTGCTGCCTCATTCGAGGGTAGTAATTAACTGCTTCCTGCACTCCCTCACACACTTAACTTCTTCTGTGTTACTCAAAGCACGGGTACTCTAACAGTCGCTGTAAGCTGTGAATTACAGCCACACTATCCTTACTAAACACAACCAAGTCCTTCGATCTCACCCTTGCAATGGAGCACACAGGAAAAGACTGGACACAGAGAGCAGAGGATTGTACAAAGTTAACTGCAGTTCCATGTCCATACATCAAGTTGCCAATGACATTGTCACCTATAAGAAATAAAGAAATTAAAGCAGGTTGGGGGTTAGAGGGGAAGGGAATCCTGTGTGGCTACAGGAGATACATCTAAGAGAATACCTAGAAAAATGAAATTGGAAACAATCTGAGGATCCCAAACAGAATGTTGTTCTTTCACATAAAAATAAAATCAAAATTGTCATAAGAACTAAAATTATATGGACTGTGTCTGTTTATGACTATCAGTGATCTCTAGTTTACCACCTTGGTTAGGTTGTTATTACACATGTATTTAAGAGTTGCTTACATGTGCAAATATGGAAACCCTCCATAAATAAATTATTAACCCTCTAATGAGGTCTTAATTTAGACAGAACAATGTAGGAATTTGCTCCAACCAACCTCAGAGTTGTAAGCCACATTTACACTTATTTATACAGCTGCATCTCTGGTGTAGCAGGGCATTTCTAAAACATTAACAAACTAACCTTTTGCTACTTTACTGTAAAGACTCTCAGGTCTCAGCCCAGTGCCTTAACCACAAAGCCTTCCATAAATTAGGTTGGATTATGAAGAGCTCTCTCAAGCCTTTGATTACAATTCAAACTAAATGAGTCATTTAAAAAGCATAAAAAGTACCAGTTAATTTAAATGTTTGATTCTTTGCTTTCTTGTTTCAGTTAAGGTCAAAACCAAAAAGTACCAAATTCATGAAAGAAACATTGTGATTTTATTCATCATTTGATTAAGTAAGTTCCTGACACGCTACTTAGAGTGTTCAGTGTTTCCTATTAGAAAGAAGTCAGTGGTATATGCACATACTGTTACTGATTTTAAGGCTTAACCCTTGTCATTAGATTTATCTGACTTCCACTGTGCCATCCAAAGATTATAGCTATATCTTTCAGAGATTTCTAACAGCTGTCTTTGAGACTTGTGCAGTAGGATGCGCTAAATCTCTGCTTTGCAAACGGAAGAGTACTAAATATTGGCTCAAAAAACCTGGCTTTGTTTTAAAAGTTTGAAACTTATATGGAAGAGTATTTATTTTCCTTACCAAGCATAAATATATGTGTGTATATACATCTCTATACACCTACTTGCGTATCTAGATCATACTGCCACCACTCTAGACAGTGGAGAAATTCAATTAGGCTTCCCTCTAAGCACCATTCAAGGGACGCTACTAGGGAACCTGCTCCATGAAGAATGCCTTAGTCTATTAGTTCTTGTTTATCTCTAAAGGAAGATATTTATTCATCCAGGGGATTTGGGAAGAAGACAAGCTGAAGGTTTAGGGCAATGTATACAGCATTTTGTACTGCTGTTTCATTTGTTTGTTTATTTTACCTTGTAATGGGTACTTCTCTAATAAGTAGGTTGTGTTTGATCCTTACTAAGACAAGCAGTGGCTAAAATACAACCACTTCTATGAAGATTATGCTCTCATTCATTTATGAAGACCAGGCTTTGTTTGATTCTATATTCATCACACTAAGACAAATGTAGAGATTATGTTGTCTCTGCTTCCTTCATGTAGTATAATGTCAGGTATTAGGATGGATCACTGGCAATAATCCTTCTGTACATGATATTAGCTGTTATGCACAGTAGTCCCAGGAAGGAGCAATACAACTGTTAAAGCAAATCAACATGCTTTTAGTTCTATGGCCCAGAAATTTACAAACTTCTAAACTTTTTGTGTATTTTAACATCTGTGAAAATGTTTATCAAATTTTTCTGTGTAGTTTGCCGTGGAAGAGAAATATCACAGATAGTACAGTTAAAACATCACCAATAATGACCTAAGAGCTTGGTACAGCTTGGCCTTTATATTTGAGAGCCTTCCTGGTCTAGCAGCTAGTGACCTGTTTTTTCCATAGAAAGCAGAGAAAGTGTTGCCACTGTGAATAATATGGCTGTGAATGAATGCCAGTAAAATCTTTTTCACATCAACTTGTATTTTCTTTCTCTTTGTTTTGAGATACATAATTACATTTTGGTGGGTGCATACGGTCATGCAATTTTAAAACCCTATAAGAAATGTTTACACTCTCAATAAAGACAAAAAGTGTGATATTAATTAAATTTCTTGTTGCTATGTGACAGAAACATGACTATTTTTATCATGGTGCTAATATATAGCATCGCAGCATTACAATGGCTTGCATATTGTTATCAGGTATTAATTGCCATCTGTGAAAAAGTAATTTTATTTTTGTAGGAAAAAAACAGTGTATCATGTCACACCCTGTTTTCATTTCTGAAGTACATTGTTTTCGCCAACTTCCAAGCTGAAGTAGAAGTTCAGTAGGAATTTTCTGTACCTCAAAAGAAGTGATGACCTTACATTGTTCAACATCAAGTTATTAGGATTCAGCTATCCAGATGAACTGGAGATTTCAGTTTGGAGACATTTTCAGAAGTAGTCATACAAAATATATTGGTATTACAAGAAACTAACATCAGTATGACTTTGTAACTTAAAAATGAGTGCACAGTCCATGAACTTCACAGCCAGGCAAGGTGCTATATGATCATAATAAAAAAGTAATTACTTCTAGAAATGGTGTGCTGCTGTACATCTATAGTAGATTTTAAGGAAAAAAATACTGTATCTATTATATAGTACCATTCAGTATAAAAATGACTCTCAAAATTTATAGTTATATTTTATCATCAGTAGATAAATATGAAACAAATATATATTTTTGTTCCTGTGCAAATAGGGCACAGTGTTTTCCTCCACTTTCCTCACCATCATTTTTCATGTAAGAGCTGCCATTTTTAAATCAAGCTCTGTGGTAGAATGGTTTTACATTTGACATAAAACTGCTTTTCACCTATTTTACTTTTTTTTTTTTTTTAAAGGACAAAACAAGTTAAAGCTCAACTGTCATGAATTGGTTTTTTCATTGTAACTTAAAAAAAAATCTTCAGATGTTATCAAAATAGTACAGGTAAAATTTTGCTCTACAGCACTGTGTTCTTCATACATTCACAGACATAATAATTAAGCAAGGTTTTAGAGATATCTGGACTTCACCTTGAGATCTGTGTTTGTCCAGACCACTATATTACACAGGGATGCCACACAATGTTTTCAGTAACTCCAGTCAAAGCAGCTGTGTATGAAATGTCAAATGGCTTTGGGCATGCACAGATTAACAGCACATGTGCAATTCATCTGTATGCGGGCAGTAATCCTTTGTGGTGGATTGACCCTGGCTGGATGCCAGGCGCCCACCAAAGCTGCTCTATCCCTCCCCTCCTCAGCTGGACAGGGGAAAGATAATATAATGAAAGGCTTGTGGGTCGAGATAAGGACAGGGAGAGACCACTCAGCAATTCCCATCACAGGCAAAACAGACTCAACTTGGGGAAAAAAAATTAATTTATTACGAATCAAATCAGAGTAGGATAATGAGAAATAAAAAATAAATCTTAAAACACCTTCCCCCCTCCCTTCCCTTCTTCCCAGACTCAGCTTCTCTCCTGATTTTCTCTACCTCCTCCCCCCAACTGGCACAAGTGATGGGGAATAGGGATTGTGGTCAGCTCATCACATGTTGTCTCTGCTGCTTCTTCCTCCTCTAAGGGGAGGACTCCTCACACTCTTCCCCTGCTCCAGCATGGGGTCCCTTCCATGGGAGTCAGTCCTCCACCAACTTCTCCAACGAGAATCCTTCCCACAGGCTCCACTTCTTTACAAACTGCTCCAGTGTGGGTCCCTTCCATGGGGTGCAGTCCTTCAGGAACAGACTGCTCCAGTGTGGGTCCCCCATGGGGTCACAGGTCCTGCCAGCAAACCTGCTCCTGCATGGACTCCTCTTTCCACAGGTCCACAGGTCGTGCCAGGACCCTGCTCCAGCATGGGCTTCCCATGGGCTCACAGCCTTCTTTGGGCATCCAACTGCTCTGGCATGGGGTCCTCCACAGGTTGCAGGTGTATATTTGCTCCACTGTTAATCTCCATGGGCTGCAGGGGGACAGCCTGCCTCACCATGGTCTTCACCATGGAATGCAGGGAAATCTCTGCTCTGGCACCTGGACCACCTCCTCCCTCTCCTTCTTTGCTGACCTGGGTGTCTGCAGGGTTGTTTCTCTCACATAGTCTCACTTCTCTCTCTCTGTGCAGCAACTTTTTCCCCTTATAAAATGTGTTATCACAGAGGCACTACCACCATTGCCGATTGGCTTGGCCTTGGCCAGCAGCGGGTCCGTCTTGGAGCCAGATGGCATTGGCTCTTTTGGACATAGGGGAAGGTTCTAGCAGCTGCTCACAGAAGCCATCCCTGTGGTCCCCTGCTACCAAAACCTTGCCACGCAAACCTAATACACCCTCCTTTGTGTATGTCTCACGTTGGACAAAGGCCCCAGATTTAGCTATATAGGACAGGATAAAACATACCATTCAAGGTGTTTAGCAATTGTAGCACCAGCTGAGAATCTTGGGGATCTAGAACATCACGTTTGACCTAGAAGTAGAAAGTATCATACTCATAAAATATCATGCTGAAATTCAGGCCCTTTCATTCAACTTAACCCATCTCCCTTTCTCAAATTTCTCCCTCCCTCAATACATTTTTTGAATTTTGATGTAAGAACTTTACTCGGTGGAAAAAGATGATGCTGTGAGGCAAATTAGCAGGTTCTATAATTCGCTGACCTAAAAAAAATTTTTATTTTTGATCATACACTTGCACTTTGGTGAGGTTCCTTGACATTTTGCCCTAAATATGGAAAATCAGCTTTTATGGGTTAAATTTCTGACTTTTTTGCAGGCTTCCTGTCCAAATCATTGAATTTGAGTCATCATCTGCCAAATCTTTAATATACATGTTTGAAAGTTGGGACATTAAGGTTCGCACATTTTTACAGAGGCATATACTAAATATTGCAGATATGAATGTAGGAACCAAACATAAAGCTAACATTTTATGCTTTCTATTAGCTATGATAGTTACTTTTCAGTAAAGAAATGTACTGATTCAAAATTCCCATTTTTCTTTAAATCATTTTTCTTCTGAAGGAGATGCCCATTTTGAATCACATCCTTCCATCATCCCTCAATTCCCTGTTACTGTAAAACAAATATAATACATGTCTGGGGAACAAACCAACCAAGAATCCTTTGTACCATGGCTCTTCCAAGGAAGACTGGAGAGAGACCAAAGAAATTTTGACAAGACTGTGTTCCAGGCTGCTTGATCCCCCAATTCAAGCAAACAAAAATGTGGGCCATTTCCAAACAATACAGTAGCCCAATTTTTTTCACCTCCATTTAGGACTGCACTGTTGATCTATTTGTGTGGAGAGGTGCAGCCTAATTCAAGATAACCCAGTAAACTGCCTAGAAAAATTGCTGCATGGAAAAGTCCACATTTGCTGGACATGATCCAGCTCAGGCTTATGGTAGTGCAGCTACATGACGTATGCCACAGCCAATAAGCTCTCCTCAGAAAAGTCATTTAGTTAAGGGCCTTTTCAAGAACGGATCTTTCTCAATCCTTCCAATAACCATGTGTGTTCAAATTAATTTTTGGAGTAATATTCTTACTTTTGAAATTCCATTTTATAATAATGTCATTACTGATGCTTGATTTCCAAAGTGGCAAGAAGAGAAACCATTCCTTCCCTAGGAATTATTGCTCAGCTGATGTAAATAGTATTACTTCACTGACTTAAAGAAACTGCATCTGTTTACAACAGAAATGTTTTACCTGGTATGGTCAGCCACTTCTGTCCATTTCATTTTTACTTTATTTGCATGCTTCTAATTGCAACTAATCAAGGCCTCTTCATTACTTCTCCACGTAGTTCAAACTGTAAACTTCAGCTGTTCCCAAAGTGCAGTCAGAGCATTATGGATCTCTTTAGAGAAAAGCATTCAAGAAAATGTAGTCATTTTTTCATCACACAACCAATGAACAGATGCAGGACTGTCGTACTGAAACTAAGTAGAAATAGTGTCAATTTGATAAATTTGTCCAGCTTTGCTATCTTATATAATGGGCTTCATCTGTCTAATTGTATTGCAGGCTGCTTTAGTTTGCCAGAGATGGTGGGGATGGAAAGTTTCTGCTGTTTATGGAAGTAGGCTGTACCCATCATTGAGCTCTAGGAGAATCAGGGCATACTGAGGGATTGTGCAATTTTTTTTAACTACAACTTGGCTGTATTTCTCTTTAATTTTAACCTGTGCTTTTCAGTCTGACCATAAAAATTTTTAAACTTAAATTTATTATTTTTATACCATGATGTTTTGTATAGCTTTCTCTTTCAGTCTGATCTATAGACAACAAACATAGTTTCCAGCCAATGAAACAATATTTTTGTTGGCATCTCCTGTGTTGAATTATTTAACAAAAATGAATCTTGTGAGAATTATTCTCATTTTTTCTTGTGTCTCTGCAAGAGTTTGTACAAACTAGACCCTGTATGGTTTGTAACATTATTTGGAGTGGGCAATGTCTAAGATCTGCATTTTTACCTCATTTCCACTGAGAAATATCTTGAGTCCCTCAGAAACAAATTGTAGATCATAAACCATAAAACTGACTCTTCAGAAAAGCCATGCACTTTCAAAGTCAAGCTGCTAAAATGTTTTCTCAGACAATAAGACTCCTGTCCAACTCGTCTCAGTAATAATTATGCTAAGCACATTGCTGCTTCTCCTCCACAAGGCTTCAGAGCCTCCTTCCATGAACCCCATGTGCGCAGTCTGGACTTTTTTCCAGTGAGCACCAAAGAACAAGGCCCTGTTGCCTAATTCCTTGTGGAACACAACCAGAATATTTTAATTCCTCAATTCTTTAGATATAAATTTATTACAAATTAAACTGAACAAATCAAGAGACACCACATTACCTAAAAGTCCAGTAAATTTTAATGTGGTCTGAGCTTTCCTTGAATATGCCCTGATCCTCCTAGAGCTCAGAGATGGGTACAGCCTACTTCCATAAACAGTGAAAACCTTCCATCCCCACCATCTCTGGCAAACTAAAGCAGCCTGCAATACAATTAGACAGATGAAGCCCATTATATAAGATAGCAAAGCTGGACAAATTTATCAAATTGACACTATTTCTACTTAGTTTCATTACGACAGTCCTGCATCTGTTCATTGGTTGCGTGACAAAAAAATTACTGTTTTCTTGAATGCTTTTCTCTAAATCCATAATGCTCTGACTGCACTTTTGTTTGGAGTACTTTCCATCAAATCAATTCCATCTTCATCGTTAGTGATTTTCTTGTTGCATCTTCAGATCCAATTAAACCAATCATGCCTTTTCAATTAACTACAATTACCTTAATTAGATGAGAATAACAACAAGAAAAAAAGGAAAACAACTTCCAAAGTTAATCAAGTTAGTGTATCCTTATTTACAGACTGCAATCAAGCTCCTGCATGTTTCAGTCCAGTTTCTAACTTCAGCACAAACTGACCTCCAAAGAGCTTTAAAAGAAGTGTAGCAATATACAGTCAGCTTAATTTGGAGGGGGAAATCATGTGGGTTTTATTAAACTTAGAGATGAAACAGTGTTCCATGACAGGTAGATGTAAAACAGGTAACTTTACCTACCCAGCCAGTGGCAAGAACCCAACCCCAGAGCTACAGTCTAGTCTCTCGAACCTACTACTTATCCCTTTGGCAAAGACAAATGGCATATCCAGGAGGATGTTTCATTCCATTTTAGGCTCAGGTTAAAGTTATTTAAATCCTTTGCAACAATGAGAATAAAACTTATTTTAAATGAAAGCCAAGAAGTCAGTCAGACTCAAACCCTTCCAAATCTCGGCTGTTTACTCCAAGACTATAGCTTATATCTCACAACTCTTCTGTCAAACCTACTCTGTGAACCTGCCACTTCCTTCCCACTTTTTTATTTTCTTTCTACAGCATACATGGTTTTCTCATTCATATCCCAGTATTCTTTCATGTAAACTACTGCAGTCTTCTCAGCTGTCTTTTCTTTCTGCTTTCTAAACACCTAAAACACTGTTTTGGCTTCTCTTGACAGCAGCTTCTGATAGAATATATAATCTCTCTTCTACTGAGTTGCCCAGATCAAGTTCCCTGGAGCAAAAATTATGTCCTAAACCTCTTCCAGGAATGCTATTGATGACTCCTGTGTTTTGTCACAATAAAACATTTTAATACAGAGAAAATTTTCCACAGTAGAAGACAGAAGTTTTCTTGGGGACCAATTCAAAAACAGTTGAACAAGGTCCAAAATTAACTTATTATCCAAACCTGTATTTTTCTTCCCATGGTAAGGTTTCCTTCCTCATATAAGATCAAAATAAAAACACGGAAATGTGAGGGGGGAAAAAAAGAAATTTTAATAAAACAGCATTTCACTGGAAAAAAAAAAGGGGGGGGGGAAAAGACCAATGTTAACCAATGGTAATTACCAATGATAAATACAAAAAATATTATGGTCATATAAACAGTACATAAACTCATACAAGATTTAAAAAATGCAGGTTTTCCAGCCCCTCTCCCCTCTCTTAGTAGATCTATGTAGAAACTCTGAGATGTCAAGATAAAATTCTGTATGTGAACTTTTGCCATTAAGAAGACACTTCTCTGCAGTTTGAGATAGCAGTAAGACGGGTGTAAATTTATATGAAAATTGAAATGTTCTTTGATGTTGATAAAAGTGATTCATAAGAAAGAAACTGTAACAAAGATATCAGAGACAGAAAAGTGCAGCTAATATAAAGGAAAACATTCACTTATTTAAAAGATAAGCAATATATTTTAAATGCGAAATCTGGATTCTCTGAACAAGTCAAATATTTCTGACACTTAAGCTTGTATGTTAAAAAAAGAAGATTAAGAAAGCACAAACTGATGGGTTTGTATAAAATTTAAGATTTCCATGTGTTGCTGTAAATTGGTATTGTATGATTTTAATCTTTGTTTTAAATAGAATTGGACTCTCTTTTCCCTTTATAGGTTTCATATTACTGTAAACTCACTGAGACAAGGGAAAATAATGGATGTTTAGTAACTTTGGAAAACCTGATGGTTCTTTATTTAATCAATTTAGATAACTAGATGAGGAACCGGACATAATTTTTACATTAACATATATTTTTAGGAGTAATTTCCATAGAATGAAAATAATGTCATTTATATTCAGTCCTAAAGTGAGTTTGTTTCAGGTTCTGTGCCCAACATTATGTATGGTGTTTGCTGTTTGCTACTTACATGTCAATTTACAGGAAAAGAAAGCACAGTTTATATTTTCTTAAATGGCCACTGATTTCTATGGTATATTTTTAATGTAACAGGAGTTAATAAAGCCTGAGTCTTTTTCATTGTCTTGGAGCAGTAGTGTTTCTTGTGAATAAACTCTGCTTTCACTGACTGTGAGTTGATTAATTTTGAACGGCAGTTCTGAAGTGCACAGACTAGATTGTTTTTAGTGGATACTAAGCCAGAAGCTCTGTTCCTGAAATACGTTAGATACTTTCAAACTCTCAATGGAAACATAAGTATCCAAAATAACAAATGATTGCCTGCAGACAGCTTTGACTGAGAGGCCAGGTGTGCTGGTTTTGGCTGGGATAGAGTTCATTTTCTTCATAGTAGCCTGTATGGGGCTATGTTTTGGATTTGTGCTGGAAACAGTGTTGACAATACAGGGATGTTCTCATTATTACTGAGCAGTGCTTACACACAGTCAAGGCCTTTTCCGCTTCTCACACCGCCCCAGTGAGTAGGCTGGGTGGACAAGAAGTTGGGAGGGGACATAGCTGGGACACCTGACCCCAACTGACCAAAGGGATATTCCGTACCATATGACATCATGCTCAGCAATATAAAACTAGGGAAGAAGAAGGAAGTGGGAGACATTTGGAGTGATAGCATTTGTCTTCCCAAGTAACCATTACACATGATGGAGCTTTGCTTTCCTGGAGATGGCTGAACACTTGCCTATTTATGGGAAGTAGTGAATAGATTCCTTATTTTGCTTTGCTTGCGTGCACAGCTTTTGCTTTAACTGTTAAACTGCCTTTATCTCAACCCACGATTTTCTCACTTTTACCCTTGCCACCAGGGGGTGAGTGAGTAAGTGGCTGTGTGGGGCTGAGCTGCCTGCTTGGGTTAAACCATGACACAAAGTGACAAAAAATATAACATATATGCAGTGGGGATGTTCAGTTCATGAGATCAATCTAAACTTAGGCTGGAGCACAACCCCCAAATCACATACAAAGCAGATGTAAGAGTTGGGTCTCAACACCAACAAATTCAATATACGGATCCAGTGAACTGCACTGGATCACTAGCTGATGGAGACATAACCCAAGTTTTGGAGTATTTGGACTGATGAATTGGATATGGCATTGTCTCTTTCCCACAATAAACTGAATAAAGAATGGGAAGTAACATTAAATGTAACCCAAACTAATACACTAAACCTGCAATACATACTGCTGTGACGACGATGAGGCATACTGACATTTGTGCATATCCATCTTCTTTTAGACTGTCCATTTCTCATGCGTGGCCTTTGTCTCCTTTCGTTCCTGGAGAACATAAGCAATTTCCTTTGCCAGCACTGAAGCTGTCTGAAGTCAAACTGACAAACAATGTTTCCCCACATCTTTTCACCCAGGATCATGTCCTTACAGCATGTTCCATTAACCAGTATTGGGCAGATTTTATAGCACAGCCGGTAGGATAATAAAGCTGTAGAATTTTCAAAAGATTAATTTGTTACAGTTGAGCTTCATACTACTACTGGCCCAACTATTATGCTGCAAGCATGTAATTTCCCTCCATCAAACATAATTCTTGACAAAAAAGTGGATGCAAGATTGAAAATATGTGGATACCTTTATGAACACTAGTAAGTGGGGAGAAAGCCTGTGAAAAATGTATTCTGTATTCCTGAAATACGTCTTTCATTCATGTGTGCAGAGAAGTTTTGCCTGCCTTTCATCTTAAACATTTATAGCTCACTACCAATTTATAGCAATTTATAGCCCAATACCGAGTACCAATTATTTTAATAACTTAAATTAAATACAGTTATGTTCAGGAATTTCTTCCACATTAGTGTATGCTTTACTTGTAGGCATTGCTTGTAGAATGGGAGGAGGAGTATGAAAATCAGTCCCTAGCCTGATTTGAAGCAATCTGAAGCAATTTCAAGAAGCCCGTTCTTTGTAACTTTTGTAGACCTAGCTTATTGGAATTACTTTTATGCACTTATAATCCATTGAAGGAAGAAACTTTATTACCTTTAAGCCAATTTTTACTTAAAAATGGCTAGGAAATGATTTAGAACTCAGTACTCCTACAACATAAATACAGGTAAAAGGAAGATCTGGTGAAAAATTGAAAAAATTATTTAAATGTCTGTATTCTAGTGAAGGGAAGGAAAAGATTACTAGATGCTTGCTGACCTACAAGGGTGGATGCTAAACATTGCTAACATTTTGCAAATGTTGCCTATTATTAGTTTTTCCTTAGCTCAAGTTATTCTGTTAAACATGGCAATGAAGAATTAATAGCACTAGCTAAAGTCACTGTAAAATTTATGCCCAAATCTTTGCCATCAGCATTCAACACTGAATTGTTCTTCATTTTTATTTTAGTTCTTGGCTTTATCTGAGTAAAGATGAGTAAACTCTGCCAAATTTTATGTTGATATTGGATGGAAGGCAGATGTTCATAGGAAACTAAGTTGAGACTTCTAGATTTATTTCAATGGAGAATAAATTTAATTTTCACTGTTTCCCCAGAGTAATGGTGCACTACAAGAGTTTAATCTATAATGTTTCCCTTTCTGTTTTATAAAATATAGCTCTTGATGGTGATATTTTAATATAGAAATGTAAAATATACCTTAGTGATGACTTGCACCATCAAAAACTGAGTAAAGAAATTTGGGCTAAAACACATATCAAGCATGTATGTATGTTTATCTGACAACATAGCTTATCACAGAGCTGTAGAAGTGAACTTGCTTTTCCAAGTTTCTTTATAGCCTCTGAGAAAAGGGAACGTGCCATGCTTGCTGGTTGGTTGGTTGATTGGTTGGTTGGTTTTCTCCAAATACACTGCTTCCACAGATCTATTTTGTGATACTGCATGCCTTGTGTTGGATTAGTGGAACCTATTTTAAATCTACTGGAGGAGCTCAGAATCGAACTTTCTCTTCTGTTACTCAACAAGCAACAGCATAAAACCCCCTGACCTATGACCTACTCCCATAGCATTTATTTAAATACTCAGACTAGCACCATAAAGCAAATGCTCGCTTCCTAAGTGCACAGTCAACCCAAGCTGATTCCAAAAGTAGAGGTCAAAAAAACCTTACTAATTTTTTTTCTTTCATCAAAGTAGAAGAACCCACATGATGAAGCAAACATTTGAGCAAAACAAACAAGGAAAAATAGTGAAAGAAACTCAAGGCCATGAAAAGACTTATCTACACTTTGTGTAGTACAGGTTTGTGTACTTTAGCTATTATTATTATATTAGCTATTATATAGCTATTATTATACTACACTTTTTGTAGTTTTACATTTCCACATCCATTTAAGCTGACAGGAACAGACAGCTCAAAAAAGAGGGAGGGGCTATGATTTCAGGTTAGAACATACATACATAAATGCAAATACTCATCTCTCAAAGCTAATTAGCAGTGTGACTTCTCATCAGCATCACAGAAATCACAGGAGTACCTCTCTGATGTGTAAGTGCTTTAAAAGGCAACAAAACCTCCCAGGTGCACAGGAGAGTCTAGACAGAAAGAACTGGTAACTCAGAGATTTGGCAGAATTAGCTCCTCAAATCTGTAAAGCAATGACTAACTGGTCACTCAAATAAATACCCTCCTTTCCACTCCTCCTTAGTTACGTCTGAAACAAAGAAGTCCTGTAAGTTGGTGGAAGAAAAGAGCCAATGAGATCAGTAATTCTAGTTTTTGACGCAGTCAGACGTTCTCTCCAAAAAATGTCCCTGCCTCTAGGTAGGTTTAATACTTCTAACATCTACATTTTTCTTTCTCTTTTCTTTTTCTGTGTAGATGAAATGCACGGACTGTTTTCCCTCAAGGACATGCATATCATAGTTTCCATGGCACTGTTTTTTTAAAGTATAAAATGCATTTGGCCACAGTTCAAACAGCATGTCATGTATTTCATCTTTCATCCACTCTGAAAAATGAAGTGCATGAGGTCTGGTAATGATGAGGATGTTTTTGTATATCACTCATTCAGGTGAAAATTGAAAAGGTGAAATCAAGTGTATAGCGATTAGGAAATGCTGCAGTGAGTAGATGTAATCAGGCTGACAAAATGTCACACCTTAGCCCCATTTTTGGGTCATTTAGAGATCAAAGAATGGCCCAGTGCAAGACATGACAGATAATAAACT
>VZTL01051076.1:0-19175 GCA_013400535.1 Scopus umbretta | reverse complement strand
GTCCAGGTGGTGTAGCAAGTCGTAGCATCCTTTTTCTACTGGGGAGTCCAAAACTGAACACAGAACTCAAAGGGGAGAGTTTGTTTTATTTTTTTTTTCAAATTTTGATGGTAACTGTTCTGTTTCATTCAGTAAAATTGGTGTAGCAGCAGAGGAAGCAGAGTTCTTTGTTATACTCATGCACAAGCCTGCCTGAAGTCACATTAAGAATGAGCACAGAAACAAATGAAAAGTTCTGTGTCCATAAACTTTAAATAGAACAAATGATCTTCACTGGAAATTAAAACAAAATGTAGTCAGAAAAACCAACCACAATAGAACAACCTCAGTCTGCTTTCAACTTCTGTCTACTGTCATTGGGCTTTATACCACTATTTATATTGTCTCAGATATTCAAGGACAAAGTACCGAGTGATATTTTAAACTGTAGTAACTACCCATAAATTGTCTAGCTCTCACTTAAGGAATTTCTCACTTGAGGAATGTTAAGCAGTTGTAAACATAACTTATCTATCAATTTAAGTGGGATTGCTTGCATGAGTTAGACTTCTGTATCACACCCTTTATTTAGGAATTAGGCATCTTTCAGGCATGAGGCAAGCCAGCTGAGTGACTGAAAATGCCAGTACACAACTCTGTAATAGCCATTTATTTAAACAGGGATCTAAAATTATTTTTTAAATGGAAAGTTAATTTCTCGTTGTGCATGTTTTTAAATCACCACTAATTATGAGTAAGTTGGAAACTGCAAGTTAACTGATAACTGAGTAAGAAAATTTGAGGGGAAAAAACCATGTGGTCTTGCTCTCCTTTAACTACATTCGTAGATGACTCCATACTAGAAGGAATTGTCCTGTGCATGATAATTGTACAAATTACAAAGTCGTACTAACAGCTTTTGCTTTGCGGGATTGTAAGGGAAGAGGCAGGGTCTTTCTAATGTAACCAAAAAAACAATAATCCACTGAAGTTCTGAGACTAGTCTTATTTTCTACCGATTATATTAGCAAGTGTAAAAAAAGATGCTACCTTTCTGTAAATACCTGGGTTTTTTTTATACTTTTAGACCATCATATTTGCAGCTGCAGTGTTAGAGCATTTGTTTATTCTTCCTCAGTGTTATGGCTAAGTCCTTACATGTAATGACCTTTACTTATTAACAATTTTTTTTCTCTGGACTCTGAGGATTTTTTCATGACTGTCTTACCACTGATAAGAGAACTTTTAAAATATTGAACCCTTGCTATTTTAATCAATGATTGATTTTTATTTTTTTATCAGTTTCTCAAACTCTGAGATATTATAGAATATAATAATAGAATAATTAGAAATTATACTGCAGAACAAAAGGATGAAGAAGATTTAGGACTGTAATAAAACAATATGTATTCATAGATTAGGAGTTGTTTGCCTGCAATTAATGTTATTATTTCATTAAAATTGATATTAGCTGTTGTTGCCATTTTCTTATTGGTTTATGAATATTTCCTGGTTTGGGGGTTGTTGTTTTTTTTCCCCCCTCTATCTTATTCTGACTTCCACCAAGGGAAACCTTTGTTATATAATTCTAGGTTATTTAATGATACTAAGTTTACTAAAGAGACCTGCTTATTACATAAATACTTGTTGATGAATTCAGGGTACTTAGCAGGTAATTGTGATGTTTCCTCACCAATATTTTGCTTTAAATTGACTTTTCTTACAGTGATTAAAAACAACAAGACTAAAATTTATCATCCAACACACCTTTACATACAGCATACATTTGTAAATATATTGTCACAGACATACAAGTTTCAGTTTCAGATTACTGTATCCAGCAAACATTACAATTTTTTAATTTATACAGCTTTGTGATATGTGAGTCTTCATATGGTTTAGGAAGATGTAGTTTTACTGAAACACAAAAGTATATATAAAATAGATATAAAATTTAAAAAATATATTTACCAAGTACTGACACAATTATTAATTATGCTCAAAATCTGGGAAATCCTAATATCCTGGCATCATGAGTTAAATCTAAAATATTAAGATTCAGCTTGTTTAGTTCATCTGATCCATTTGAATTTGCAGAGTGTGAACTTTTTGGGCCTTTCTTGGTGGACGTGTAACCAAGATCTCCTACACGTTAATAACAAGATATGAAGACAGCTCAGTATATTAAATCAGATTGAAATATATATTTTTTGCAGAACTTCTGTATGTCTATGTTTTCCCTGAAATGTCATCTTTTTCTGGAAAGCTTGTCTTCACAGAATTTGAGATCATGGGCAATTTTTTTGAGGCTTCTTTACATGTAAAAATTCAGGCTACTGACACTTGTCCATACTCAATGGATTTTGTCATTCACATGTAAAAGTCCAACATGTCAGACTTACTGCTCATGCACATGACAACTTAGGTTTTTCCTTTACACATTTAAGTTGGTCCATATTTTCCAGATAGGAACATGGCATACCTGGTTGTAAAACAGTAGAAAAAAATATTGTTAGAAAATCACTTTTTAATATCTATTTTTTCTGTATTTGCTTGGTTTAAAGCTAACCCTAAATATTTTTGTAGGTAAAATTGATACGCATTTTGCTATGTAAAGATTGCTTTATGTGGCTTGTGATGAATAGCACTTTCTCTTCTTTTTATAAAAGCTAAGTCTATCAGAAAGTGTTACAAATATATGCCTGCATGTTTTAGTGTGTAAGGAAAATGAACTCTCTGAATTTCCTAACACAGTGAAACGTGTACAAATTTGGCCAAGTTTTGGTCATCGTATTTTAAAAACTTACTTTTCTCTGTAGTAAGCTTTATAGTTCTGAGTTTGGTATTATTTTTAAAAAAGAAGGCCCTCCAGGAACTCTGACAATCATAACAGGAGTAACTTTGCTAAAATATCCTGGAGACAGATTCAGCAACATTTTAGCTAATCTGTCTGGAAGTAGTCCATGAACTTCTGAACAGGGAGCTATACAACATTGCATAAGTTCATGAAAAGATCTTTTCAGCAAAACCTCGCCTTGGATTATGTGTCTCTGATGTGTTTTGTTTGAAGTAGTAAAGAGACAATTTATTCAAAGTGTCTCCTTAACCGTGCCAAAACTCAACTTCCTGGGAGAAAAAAAATGCAAAGTGCTGGATATTCTGGTAGCACTGAGGGGGCATGACTGAAAATATCCTTTTAGTATATGATCTTTATGTATGCATATTTTAAAGTCTTCACAAGACTACTATCAATAACTGTGTCAATCTGTGTACTTCCAAATACTAACTTTAACAAAGGTTTGGGATTTTTGTTCAGAGAATTTGAAGAGCAAAGATTGAGACTTTGGCTTGGTGAACTGACATCTTGCAAAGTAGATTTTGCAGAATACACAGAAAAGAGCTGCTGATTCTCTACCACCTTTCCCAGTAGAGAATCAGGAATATTACTGTTAGGGACAGCATTAATTTGCAGATCAGAATCTTCAAGGATCCCTTGGTGGACGCTGCTTAGAAAATACACTCCTTTCTTGCCATCTCATAATTGGTGTTGCCAACTTTTTTAGGTACATGTTGCGATTACATTCCATGATGAACGGGAGAATGTGTATATTTTCTGCTCACTATACTAATTCTTAGCATCTGAGAAGCCCTTTGTCAAGGGTACTTCTGCAGTGTAGTTTATTGTTTTTTAAATAACATGTTACAGGTGGCTAAAGGATTATGAAGCTTTCTATGTTTTTCTTTTTCTAAAAGGATTGTGCATCTGAGGTTGAAAACACTAAGTACATATCTTAAACTTTCTGAGTATTTATTAAATAGATATTGGTTTAATTGCTTTACTGATTGATTAGGTGTTGGTCCACCTACATGTATTTTTACCATTTCAGTGTAAAACTCCTTGGGACAATGAACTAAAATTAGGTTGGTAAAGTTTGGTATTTATTTTTGACTCGAAGCTCTTAGAAGTGGAAAAAGAGCAAAGTATATCTTTAGCAAGTATTTGCTAAAACATCCTGTATTTCCATTGATTCTGAGAGAAGTTCCTTAAAAGAAGTGTGAATTAGTAACAACAGGCATGGATTTTATATACTTAATCCATGTAGACTGTATCACATACAGACCTTGAAAATTGACATTGTCTAATATTCAGAATATTATACCCAGATTGGTGGTTACACATCAGTTTTGAAATTTGTTCTTTCAAACACATGCATGTGTACACATAAACTTTAGTTCTGTTTAGTTCATAAGGTTAATTCTTTGTGAACAAGGTGATACAGTAGAGACTTTTCAGTGTGTCTTCCCATCTACTCATTTCAGGAGGCGAGACGATAGTCTTCAGCTTGCTTCTAAGTTAAAGGAGCTCTGTCAGTCCTGCTTGAACTCCTAGTGCCTTGTCTTTTATAAAGGTGGTTTTCTTCTTAGACTTAGAAAGGGAGTTTATTCTCTATCCTGTCTTCATGGGGTTGCGCTTCACTCTTAGAAGGCTTTGCCAGCAGTTTCACTGATACTGCTGTTAGTCCTCTTTCCTTACAGGCTTCCTTAGTACCTCAAGCAGGCTTTTCTTAAATTAGCTTGGTTGTTAGTTTTAATACACTCTGAATGAAAGAAATGAGTGCTCTAAATACGGACAGGGTGCAATTATATACGTAATTATACACACATATATAAAAAAGATTGACTTTCATCTTGGATTTTAAAGTGGAACTCAACTGTTCATAACCAGCACTTTCATAGTGCATCTATGCAATGCAATATGAATATTACCTTTAATTACATTGGAGAATACATTATTAACATTGATATGTGAAGATTTTCTGAACTTTCAATGTCTTCTGGAAAACTGTTCAGAGCTGTGCTGATGCACTGCAATAAATATAAGAAATATATGAATCAAAAAACACAAAGAAAACTCACTGACTTTTGCAGCTGTTTTGGCAGTGTGTGGTATGTGACATTTTATCCTATGTTTACATGTGTGGTGATCCTAATCAACAGCTTTTTGTGAAGTACAGGAACCTCAGTAGTTTGCAGCCACACCTTTACCACTTTTTTAGACACATTGCAAAACACACATTTCTGCAGGAGCCATGTCACAGTAATTGAAAATAAATACCTTTAATGACTTTAAAGAAGAGAAGGAGTAAGAAAAATTAACAACCTAAAGTGCTAGATCTAGAAAAGCCAAAAAGCAAAGATGTATAAACAGCCAAGCAACTGTATTGGGTCAGGCCAAAATTCCATCTAGCCCAGTATGTTATCTCTCACAGGGAGTAACAGTCAGTGCTTGGGCAGGGGGAAACAGTGTAAGCATGTACAGCTACTTCCCCCAAGCATTCTGTTAGCCTGTAGTCATTTGTAGTTTAGGGACTTGCTGATTTCTCTGTGATCAGTAGCCCTGAGAGAATTTTTTTTCTTTAATTCGCCCAGCCTCTACTGAAGTCTGTGTGAACTTTTAGCATCCAAAACATCCCATTGCAAGGAGTTTCACAGCTCAACTACATTTTGCATGAAGAATCATTTCCCCTTGCTTGTTTTGAATCTGCCATCTCTGAGCTTCATTTGACACCCCCTTCCTTCTGACAACTCATTACTGTCCTCAGCACTCAGATACTGTGACTGTGGGCACTACAAATTCCTAAGATAGATGAATGAGGTGTTTTATAATAATAAATGTTTTGATTTTTAACATCTGGAATCTAAAATCTATATATACTCTGTCTTTGGGTGTTTAGGTCTTTGGGAGCAGATGTTCACTGTAGTTCCTTTCAACATGTTTCTGTTTTTCTCTCTGACATCCTACTGTAATGGATTAAAATAAGCAATTTGGCACCTACTCAGGCCTTTAAATAAACTTTAATAAGTTGCATCACTTGTGGCGCCAGACCAGCAGCTATCTATACATGGTTCTTTTTCCTCTTATGCAGGGGTTGTTTGCACCATTTTTATTTTTTAAAATCTTAGCTTCTATATCACTTTTTCAATAAACAAAATAAACACAAGAATAAATATAGCTACACAAGAATAAATATAGCTTTTCTTTTTCTTTCACAAAATTAGTAGGTCCTTAAGCATAGTAAATCAAATCCAAGGTAGATTTTGTTTCCAGTAAGTTTTATCAAGAAAATAATTCTTTCTTGAGTATTTTATTTGTTTTTAGATTCTCCCTCCATATATTTTGTCAGGAGATGCTGGAATTGTGGTAGGACAATTCTGAGATGGGTGAATCCATGAAACATTTTATAATTGACAGCTGCTGAAAGGCAAGGAAAAAGCTTGACACTCTAATTTGATTTCTTTATAATATATTCTTTCAACAATAGACTCATGAGTTCTGGTGTGATTTGCCATCTGAATATTACAGTCAGTAACTGATTTCATCACTGTTTAATTTGTGATTCTATTTTTTTTTATAATTCAGTTTTTGTTTGCTTTTAGAGGCAAGTGAAAATTCAAAATAATTATGTTCTCCACCATTTTTACCTCATTGTTTATAGCTGGTCAGTATGAAGCGTAAAATCTTGGAGTCCTTAAAATATCTTTCAAGTTCAGAGCAGTTTACAATAATTAACAAGAAGTGGAATTAGAAATGGGGAAATAGATTTTTAGTATTTTTGTCTTTTGAGACAGAGCTGTATAAGGGAAATGCATGTTAGTCAACTGAGAGTATCAATAGAAATTTTAAACTTTGGATACCTGAAATTTTGCTTTTAATATCAAGGGGAAAATGAAATGTTTTATTTATATTTCAGACATCAGCCCATCAAAGGGGTCTCACTTCAGAAAAATATGACCCTGTTCATAAATAGTGCAAGAAATTTTACTATATGTTAATAAGAAAAAAATTGCGATATTTGCAAGTAAAATTGGTCCTTCAAATTGTACTGACTTATCAGTAGTGGAATCTAGGTCACCATAATTCAGGACTGCTTTTTGTTCCTTGCATTAAAAGCCCTCTCCTTTAGAGCAAAATCAGGACAAAAAAATCTCAACATATATTGAGTCACAGCTTGAAAATTCCATTTAGTCAGCCATGGCTCCTGAGCTGCAGCCAAGTCCCACATTTCCTCCACAGTGTGCAGCTGTACCACTGTCATTAAGCTTATCTACTGTTTGGTGGAAGTCAGGTGGAAGTTAATGGTGAAGATGTGGTGAATTAGAGAAAGATATTTGAACTAGACTTTTGTTAGGCACTTCTGCAAGTAGAAGAGGTATGAAAAAAGATGATTGAGTCTGAATGTCATCTCAAGCTATGCTATGCCATTGCATAGCTACTATTGCTCTTTCACAGAACCTTCTTGTACAGACACAGTTCTAACAGAAAAGTTTGCTTTTACCAATGTGGTTTTGTGTGTTTTCATAGTAAATTAAGATTTTACTACACTGATTAAGCACAGGTTCTCCTGCATATCCTTATTCAAGCTAGGAGTAGGCTGGTGGTTTAGTATAGTATTATTCTCAGAATAAAAAAAGACCCCTGGTATAACCTGTATCCTTACATGAGTTTCTAACCACTATATAGTCTTCTCTCTTTGCAATTAATGAAGTTGTATGCAAAACATTTCTAGATTCTTTAGCTGTAATGTATCCATGGTCACAATTCCTGACTTCTACAGTCTTTTAAGAGACTAAATATCATCCTTGCAAAAAATCATCAGCCAAAGAAAAAAGTGTACAAAGGTAATGCAAATAGTAATAAATACTAATGATGATATTGAATAATGGGTTAAGCCAAGGTATCAAAAAGTCCTTCAGTTCTAGATAATTTAAATATAATTTGATCTAGAATACATATCTCTAAGTATATTCTTGTATTACTGAAGACAGCTGCTATGTAATTAAGAATTATTGTTAACTATATTTTGTTTCTATACAAAGTTGATCATGGAAAATGTTATGCCTTATATATTCATTATCTCCCCATTTTTTTTTATTCTATAGTGTTTTGGCAGGATATAATGGTACTATCTTTGCATATGGTCAGACAGGCAGTGGGAAAACTTTTACCATCACAGGAGGAGCAGAACGTTACAGTGATCGAGGCATCATTCCCAGGACTCTATCATATATTTTTGATCGATTGCAGAAGGTATAGAACATTGTTTTCTGGTTTTTTTTAATGTCTGGTTTACAAATACTTAACTATATTGCAAAAAGTTGTTTTTATAATAGTGTTAGAGGAAGCCCTAAAATTAATACTGAAGAAAATATGTAACTTGACATGATACCTTATGCAACAATACATTGATAATAGTTTTGGTTATCTGGTTTGTTGCAGTAGACTGAAAATAACGGACAACATCAGAGGGGTTTTTTGTAGTTTTAAAAACTACAATATTTTTAGTTGGTGCAGTGTACATTCAGATAACTGGTTCTCCTTGTCTTAGCACTTACATTAGCTCCACTCTGATTTTGTATTGTAGGCATTGCATCACGTCTTGTACAAAAATTACTCTGATTCCTATGTAAACTAACAATATATAAAAGACAGAGCATTACTTTCACTCTTCATAAGTTGCCTAATTTCTTTGTGGTTGACTGATGCTCAAAAAAAACCCAAAAAACAACCCATAAACCAGTAAAATGAATATTAAGCATTTCTAAATATTCAGCTATTTATTTTGCCTAATGCTTTTATTTTACCTAATGTTATTTATTAGCTCGAATATATTAGAGAATGATAATGCTAAAAAGTAATTTTTAAAGTCAGTAAAGCAAATCATTTCAGCATTTGAAAGAAAATAGATATCCATATTAATTTTCCTTTCAACTCCAATATGCACTTGTACAGAATGTTTTTATGTGTATATGGTATTAGTAATAGAAGTTTGAGTCACTGAATATAGTTGGATAGAAAAATTGTTAGGCATGTTTCTTAACATAATTACACATGTAAGACATATGAACAGGTAAAGATGTAAATAGTAAAAAGTCACAAATGTTTACTATTCTTATTACTGTTATTAATTATTCCTAATGTATTCTTTCTGAAGTAAAGAAAAAAGAAAAAAAAAAAACTTTGGTCTGTTTTTAAAACAGTATCTGTACCTAAACACTCTTTAACAGTGACTATGAAAACACTTTCAAAGGTAGTAAAGTGTAATCTGAAAACCAGTTTTGCTTGTGCTTTACACCTGAAACTTCTAGTGAAGAAATAGTCAGGACGCCCATATAAATATTGATTTACCTTCACCAAAACTTTGGACAGTAGTAAATACTGCCCAATATGTTTTCTCTGTCTCTTCCCTTTTTCCTCATCTTACAGTATTTCTGAGTCTTACAGTTCTGTCCCAGTGATTTCTTAATGCTTTTTCTGTTCATTTTTTAAATACTGCACAAAAGATTTTCCTGCCAGTGACAGATCAATGTAACTGCTGTTTGAATACTGAATTTGACATGTCTTATAGGGCCAAACGTATCACTCCAGTGTGGTAACTGACCTAAACCAAAGATCTATAAACTTACTTTTTAGGTGAAAGCAGTGATGTAAAAATGAATGGTGTATTTCAACAACTTTAGCTGTGCCCTGCAGAAGTAGGGAAGGGAACAATACAAAGTCTTAAAACAGTTTTGTGGTTACAAGAAGAAAAATACCTTGCAGAAATTGTAAGTGTAATTTTTGCACTTAGAAAATTAATCAAGCTGATTTACAGATCTGTCCTGGTTTTGGCTGAGATAGAGTTAATTTTCTTCCTAGTAGCTGGCATAGTGCTGTGTTTTGGATTTAGGATGAGAATGATGTTGATAACACGCTGATGTTTTAGTTGTTGCTAAGCAGTGCTTATACTAGTCATGAACTTTTTCAGCTTCCCATGCTCCCTGCCAGGTGCACAAGAAGCTGGGAGGGGGCACAGCCAGGACAGATGCCCCAAACTGGCCAAAGGGCTATTCCATACCATATGGCGTCCTGCTCAGTATAGAAACTGGGGGGAGTTGGCTGGGGGGCAGCGATCGCTGCTTGGGGACGGGCTGGGCATCAGTCAGCGGGTGGTGAGCGGTTACATCACTTGTTTTTTCCTGGATTTTGTTTCTTTCTCTCTCGTTGTTCTCCTTTTCATTACAATTATTATTATTATTCCAATTATTAAACTATTCTTATGTCAACCCATGAGTTTTCTTACTTTTGCCCCTCTGATTCTCTCCCCCCTCCCACCGGTGCGGGGGAGGGTGAGCGAGCAGCTGTGTGGTGCTTAGTTGCCAACAGGGGCTACATTCAGTACCCCACTGAATTTGAAGTCTTTTACTCTTTTACTTTAAATAAATAAATAAATAAATAAATAAGGAATGTTGCTTCCTGTGCAAAAAAACCAAAAGAGCCATAATGCCTGGCAGAAAGAGAATTGGCAGAATATGGCAGAAGGAGAAAACTGACTGCAATTTAATTGCACGGTTCTTCTGGATCTACTGTACACCCCTCCCCCCCAAAAGACACCTGAAACTTAATTTGGAAGCTTACTTATTTATGTACATAAAACTTGGCATCAATTCAGTTTTACAGAAGCTAATAGTGACATTTAAAGTAATAAAATATACTGTAATGTCTCAATATCTAAGAATAATAAGAGAAACAGAATAAATACAAATTATAAAAAAAACCAACTTTAAAAGTCTTGTCACACTTGAAATGTTTCTTATTATCTCTCTACATTATTTTTTCTAATAAGTAAATGATAATTCTCAACTGAAATGCTTCAGAAACTCAAATAAGACAAAATTTATCATTGAATAGAGAATTTAAGTTAGCCATTCTGAATCATGTCTTCTGAGTGACCTGCAGTCTACAGGTTGGAAAGAAAGCTTAAGTAACATGTCTTTCTTTTTGCCATGTATAAGGGGACAGTGAGAAACAACAATAGCTAGCTGATGACCTATTGATTGGCATTCCAGATATAAGAACTTTTCTACAGGAGGATGTGGAGTGATGTCTGCATATGTGTTAGGTTATAACCAAAATATTGTAGAATTATTTCAGTTTGACATTTGTATGCAATGAAATGAGTGAATAAGTGAAAGGATGTGCCAGAGTGAGCACTGTAATGATTGTTCATTATGTTTGTGAGAAATTTCATTTTCTTTTCGTATCTGTAATACGGCTATGAGTGAAAATAGTCAATCATTCTGATGCTTTTGTAACTATAGGAGGCAACAGTGAAGAGAGGAAGAGAGAAGTCTGGTGTAATATATGTTTTGTCTCTTCAATTACTCTACCAGGCCTATGACTCATTTAAGATTAATCTTCACCTTTTAACAAAACTATTTAATTAAATTTGAATATTATTTGACATTAACATCAGTCATTACACTGTACTTTTATACTCTGTCATTGGTCTAATACAGGGTACCTGTTCTTACTTATCAGGGTATATGTCTCAGTCACGTGAACATGCCCCGTCTGAGTAAGGGTTAAAAATATGAAGTAATTACCTTGGCTCTTTCAAAGTATGGCTTTGGCAGGTAAATGTACACAGCATATTGCTGGTGTGCAAAAGCTCGGTCTTGTGGGAATGGAAATGAAAAAAAACCCACATGATTATGTTGCCTTAGATCTTCTGCTGCACTCGCACGACCCCATGGAGGACTTTTGTCATGGAAAGTGAACAGGTTGACCTTGCAATTGCCAGCAACATAGTATCAACACACCAGCATTCTTTTCTAGCGTTAATTATGTAGTGAAAACAAAACAGGATGAAAAATAACTAGTTTATTTGCCACCTTCTCAGCACATAGTTTCTCCAAAAATAAAAATGTTTGTGTTTCCGTTTTCAGACTGGGTTTGAGTCAAAAGCTCTACTTAGTTATGCTATAGGTATATTTCTGTCTGCCTGCTTCCAAATCTTTGTATTTGTTTCATACATTTTCTTGCTTGGTGCACCTTAGTCATCTCTTCTTGATGTTTTATCTTTCCACCTGCCCTTCTTTTCATACCTTTCCCTTGTTTCTTTTTATCTGGAACTGTGCTTTGGAAAGTGCTGACATAGTGGAGAAGAGTCGTCTGCCTCCTAACCCTAAATAGGATGGAACAGGAGAAAGTGAATTCAGGGACAAAAGAAACAAGACTTTTGAAGCTCTTACTTGCACAGAGACAGTGCAATTTGAAACCAAGGAAACAAAACGTTTTTTACCCCAGATGAGAAGCAAATCAAATCCTTTGTTTTTAATAACATCTCCTTTTAATTTATTGGTTAGAAATTCTCCGATTTCCACAGCTTCCTGTTTGAATAGTTCCTTACTACATTTTTTCCATCCATTGGTAGTGTATCTTTTTAAATGGTGTTCCTTGAAATAGTGAACTGTCATTATCAATAAAAAAAACCATGGGAAATAACTATTCAATGAAAATGAAAATGTAATATCTCAAAGTATTTTGCAAAACAACTGTAGTGGATTGGATTATTAAACTGCTACTGTGAGTGTGATATAAGCGCTTTCACAGTGGTTTCATCTGCTCAAAAGAAGTGACTAATTTTCTTTTATTTTGGAAATCATAGCCCATTATTTTGAGGTTTATGTTGTTTGGATTTGGCTTTGGGGCAGGAGAAAATTCTGTCTGCAAAACCCAGTTGTGTTAAGTTACAGTTTGGCAATGTATTATACAAAAAAATGAGGATTACAGAGAACAGCCAACATCATATACAGTGCTTAAATGTTATGATAAAGAGAGTGGGAAGCAGTATGTCACTGATGTTTCTAAATGAAGTAAATCTTTGATTTATTTTTGTTGTTGTTCCTTGGGTTTTTTTAAAGCATAGTCTTTCTATCCATAATATGAGGGTTTACCTCTTTATAAAAACATTCTTTTTTTGTCATAGAAGTGAAAAATGGCATGTTGCATGGTTTTGTAAGCAGGCTGCCATGTTCTAAGTGTATACAGACTTTTGTAGATATAAGGAACCAATAAAAAAACCCAGACTAAACTCATGGGCATGGTGGGGTTTGGGGGGGATTTTTGTTTTGGGGGTTTTTGTGTGTAGGGTTTTTTTTTTGGTTGTTTTTTTTGTTGTTTTTTCGTTGTTTTTTCCTTTTTCTTCTTGTGCCTTTATAATATGGTAACAGAGAACATAAAAGTATCACGAACTGAAAAGGTAAACCATACCCAAGAAAAGAAAAAGAGACAGAGTGAGGAAGCAACAGAAAAGCTGTAGTGGTGCATTTGTCCTCTGATCTATGTCTGACTTCTCTTTATAGTTCTTCCTTTTTTCTCTTTTTTTTTTTTTTCTATTCTTATCTAGGATAGCAGTAAAGTATATACAACTCATGTTTCCTACTTAGAAATCTACAATGAATGTGGTTATGATCTGCTGGACCCAAGACATGAGGCCTCCAGATTGGAAGATTTGCCGTAAGTAAGAAAACTACAGAGAATCATTAAAAACAACCACAGAAATCATTTTCATATGCCCTGTTGCATTGTTTGGGGACATTTTTGAAACTGTGCTACTGATCTCAGTGTTAATTAACTCAGCATACTTTGTTTTCTCAATTTTATCAGCACTGTCTAAATTTTTTCTTATTTTGTATGTGTAGAGGCTAGGGAAACTAGATGGGAGTAACTGAAGGTGAAAGTATTAAAAACATATATTGATATTACACAGAACAAATCTATTGCAGTCACTGGAAGCAAAAGAGAAGGTATACATGTATTTCTCATGACAGCCTGTCTCTTTATATGGTAGGCATGTGTGTGTGTGTGTGGCAGAAACATGTAACAGGCAGTATTTCCTTGCAACAGTAGGGAGAAAAACTCCCTGCTTCTACTTGGACCTTTTCCTTCAAGGATAATTATTTTTCTAGAATAAGCAATTATGAAATAAGGTAAGTAACAGATAGCAAAGGCTACAAGGAACTTTAAAGGACAATATATTTACTTCAGAATGGATGATTTTTATACTAGTTTTCATAGATAAGACAGTAGCACCTACTAATACTTGGAGAAAGGTAGTAAATTAAGGTTTATAGGTCAACACATAAGCCTGGTGAAGTTAAACATCTTGTAATTTATACAAAATCCAAATCCTAGTTTAAGTTTCTTCTGAAAGAGTAGTTTATAGTCTATGTTATTCTTAAAACAACTTAGCAAACAGTAAATATATAGAATTGTGTGAGTTGTTGACTGTTTGGACTTGTAAATGCCCTGAAATAATGCTGGGAATCAAACCTTCTCACTCAACACGACAGTGACTGAAAAATGTAAGTAACAATTAAATCACTGCTGATACAAGAGCAGGAAACATACAGAAAATTGCCAGTGGAGCAGTAACAGAAAATCAATGGAACTTTATATCAAAATAGGTAATTATGTTATTAACATATTAAACCCCTTTTATTTATTTAACAAAAAAATCACAAAATTGTGTTAAAATATACCTTTAGTTTTCTACACAATATGTGGTATCAAGGACATATATTAACAAAAAAACTTTCAAGACTGATCTTTATAAAACTAGCTAGTCTAGAGTTAAGGAAGGCAGCAGACAAACTCAAAGTATGAGACTGGGCTGTAAGTTGGTGTCTTTGTTTCACTTTCTTCATTTGTAAAGTGGAACTAAATTTTATCATTTTATGACACATTGGTGCTATAAGGACCTTATGTATTTACTGATGTATTTCATGGTAAAGTTTAGGAATTTAATTTCATTTATTACCTGCTTCCTGTGGTATACAGAGAAAAATTTAAAATCACAGACTAATTTGGATAATAATTTAATTTTTGTGCCCATTTTTACTGGTGCAGATTTTTTTCCACAATTGTGTGTAAAAAATAGTCTGTTACACTTTTATTCAGCTTATTAAAGTTTATGCTATTACATTATTCAAGTTTATTATTAATTTCATTTATTATTTGCAATATTTTATTTAAACTAATTCCATTTATTAATTTTATTAAATTTAATTTATTCAATTGAACTAAATTGAATTTGATTAATTTAATTGCAATTTTATTTGAAACAGTTATTTGGGGGTCATATGCCCTGGAAAATATGTCACTTGTAAAAACTCGGTTCTGAATGTTTACTAATAATAATAATGAATTTTAGAATCTCGAAATTGGTTTATGCATGGTGATTCAATTAAGCTAAAGAATTCCTCGTTATGTATTAGTCTATTTTTAAAAAGTAAAATTGACAGATAATTTGGTTGTCAATTAGGGATAAAGCACACTAGGATAATCATAATTACCTGTAAATTTATGTAGCGTATACTACTGCAGAATGAGTTTTAGTGAGATAATACATTTTTCTCTGCAGAGTAACTAATCTTAATAAGTGCTTAATCATTTTACTGTGCATGGTCATTAGTTTCCAATATATCATCTGTCAAAAAAAATATGTACTGTACACTAAAACTATACCTTGAACACTCATATTTAGCATTGTATAAAAGTATTTAATTAATAAAGTGGGTTTTGTTTATTTTTTAAGACAGTAATTTAGGGATTCAAATTTTAAAAATATAAGGTATCATTCTGAGCTAAAATGGAGTACAAACTACAAGAAAGGGTAGTTGCATGATTAACTATATTTTAGTTATTTGGTTAATTTTTGTAAATGACAAAGTAAGTATTAATTGCACTTAAGTAAATAGGAATCACACATTTTATAATATATCAGGTGTTTATTACCTAATATATATTTCATTTTTTTGAGAATTTTATGTGCTTAAGTCCTTTTAAGATTTTAGTGGCACTAAGCAAAATATAGAATAATCTAACTTCCTCAAGTTTATTTGAAAGCATGTATTTAATGAGAATATTAAAATAACTTATGCTTTTTGTATTTAAAAGGGTCTTATTGTGCATAACTTCCTGTTGAACTCCATAGTGGATCATCAAGGTTCTAAGCACTGTACAAAGCCAAATGCAGGTTTTCTATGCTTGGGTAAATATTAGCAGCCTGAGCTCATATTCTCCAAAGTATACAAGAAGGACAAGAAAAGTGTTGAAGAAATGTGTCATTTTAGAAGAGTAAGCAACAGATTAATTAGCCTCATAAAGTATGCAGATTGTTTTGGAACAGTATTGTTATCCATATTCCTGCAAAAGAAGGGGATGCAATTTGAATCAAAGCTATGTACTTCTGCTTAGCAAACTCTATGTTAATGACTTTACATTATCAGTTCAATGAAAGGAACAAACACAGAGTGATGGCATTCAGGTAATAGAAGTTTTGAAAAGCACACAACAGACTTATAGTACTTGAAAAACGAGACATTAAAATTATATTTGATGTTTAAGGCAAAGTGAATAATAAAAATTTTAAATATTGTCCATTGCGTCTAACCATCGTATGGTTAGATTTGGAATCTCAGCTCCTGAAGTCAGGTTTTCGTGTGTAGACACCTTTGTATATTCTGTAGGCTATTACATTTTTGTTTTAATACTGCTTAATCGTTAGACTCATTAGAGTCTGCTAGATGAGAAGGAAAGAGGCTCTCACAAAAAATCACTACTTTTCTGGAAATAAATTCCTGACAGATGTGTGAATACAGTTTGTATATCTATATATCTATATGTCTACCTACTCAGGCATATAGATGGCAAGTAGATCTTGCATCCCATCAGATGCTGGGCACCCTGCGTTCATGCAGCACTGGGCAGAGCCTAAATGGATTTCCCCACGGTGCACTGTGCAGAGCGGTGCAGATCCTGTCTGTGGAGAGAAGCTCTCTCTTTTGGTCATTCGAGCTATTGTATAATTTCCTTACAAGAAAACAGCTCCATTTCTGAAAGGTGTTCTCATGAGAAATTCCTGCAACATTTTTTGATAAAGGCAAGGCCAGGTAGGTGGTGTGATGACCAGGTGGGAGCTGCCTGCAGGCCCTTCTCTTACAATGACCTGGCTGAATCTATGCTTGCAGCCAAGGGGGTTGTGCAGCATGACGGAGGCCTGAATGCTGCGCTGCGTGTGCAGCACAGTGCACACTGCGCCTGCTCAGGTTAACAGGATCACTAACTCCTAAATGTGCAAGTCTCTTATTCGGTACCAATGCACTCCTATGTCCGTTAAGTGTAGAACAACAAGCAAATGTTGGTTGTCTTGTCTCACATGTAGGATTCATTGGAGACGGTGGGAAGGATTTCCTATCACAATATGACGTGTCAGGAGAACAGTCTGCACCAAGACTAAGTCATCTCATAGTTCTGTCATGTCTCACAAGCTAAGGGGATTATGCTCTAAGTCTGTACTTGAATGGAAAATCAAAACTCTGTGCTATTGAAAGCTGTGCTGGTGGTGGAATAACTTTGTAATCTTGCCTCTTGAATCAGTGTTGACTTTGTCCTCTGATGTGGGATTCAGGGAGATATACTTCTGAAAGATATTTTTTCTTGGATGATATATAAAATGATGATCTTGGTCATTCTTTCTTAAAACCTAAAGCTCCTTGCAACTTACACAAAGATTAGGTATAGTTATCCATTAGTTTATTATTATGTTCTTCTGGACAGACTCCAAGATGCATGCTTGCTGCTTTTTTCTTTTATCCTTTTTCTGAATTTATTATTGACCGTATAGTCGCTTGCTCATGCTGAAGTAGTATCGTTATATTCTGCTAATGCATTGTCATAGAAGAGACATATATTATTTGTTTAAATCATGATGATTACTTTTTAAATGTTTATAAAGTTTTTGACATTATTTTATATTTCTCCAATTCTAAACCCCAAAGACAGATATAATCATAGGAAACTTGATTTTTAAAATTGTCATTTGTTTTCCAAAATCTTAAGGCTTTTATTTATATTGCACAAATTTATCAGATGGTATTAAGTAATCAAAGGAAGCTTTAACTTCATTGTTTGCCAGTAACAGAAATTTCATAAATGAAAGCATTCAATGTGTAAGGCTCTTTTGCATTAATGGCAGCTCAGTTGATGCATGAAAGAGCCTGAGTTAATGGTATAAAAGAGGCTCATCCCATCCTACAGGTTTCCTAGTCAGCTACAAATTCCATCCATTAAGCCAAATGGAAGAAGTTCTTTGTTTATAAAGAAAACAAAACCTTGTCTCTGCCTTCTTTCAGTCATTATGGATAAATTACCAGAGCTTTTCCATTCAAAGATCCAAGTTAGGGCTATGAAATTTAAAGATTTCACTAATATAGAGAATGTTTCATAGAAGTCTATTATCATATTATACAGTAACTTTATAGCACTATAAAATAAATCATTTTGTTGTCATTTTGGAACATGTCTTTCTGAGGAAGTTTTGACAGATGCCTCTCAAGGTGTGCAAATTTAGACTTCCACCTGGAAAACCTCCTAACAGCTGCAAGGCCACTGTGTAGGAGGCTGTCACTTGTTTGTGATGTCCCCGCTGTCTCCTTTCTGATATAATAATCCTCCGGAGCTTTTCATCCAAAAGTGTGGTGTCTGGAAATTATTTATAACCACTGGTCAAAATGTAGTCTGAAAACATCCTTAAAAGTTTAAATGCTATGCCAAGTGCGTGTAGTAAACCAACATTGTTTTCCTGAATTATAAAAAGAGGTAGATGATGCTTACCATGCAATTTCAAAATATTAAAATTAGTCAAAACACCGTACTGTGATCAGAACCACTCCGAGCTTTAGAATGCCATGCATGCGCAGATGGAATTGCGGGCAGAATACAACTTGACATTATCAAAGCATTGTTATGAGAGAACAGAATTATGCTTTGGGGTTTATGCTCTGAAGGGGGGGAAGCAGAGTTTTGTGACTGTACTAGTGCTGCCTTACCCTACCACACAAAAACAAGGCTATAAGTGGCAGGCAATCATACTTGGAAAAGCAACTGCTATGACTACTAAAGAAGTCTTGTGTGTACTTCTACATGTATTTTTTTCTTGAAAATAGTGAGTGTATTGCAACGTGTTCAGATTATGTCTGTATGTCCATTCCAGTATTTTGACCATCAGAGTGTGAACTACTTCCCTAATACTTAAGAGTAATACTATGGAATGCTGCTTAGCTGCTCGATTTGATTCTGTCAGTATTGGGGAAAAAAAGACAAGCAAAGCAGAACAAAACCCAACCTGTGTGGTTTTGAGCAGCTTGAAGTAATTAACATGCAAGAACTATCTAGAGATAAAAACTCAAGCCCCATACTCCCTCTTGTGGTTAACTTTGAAGCATATGAAAAAAAAACACACATACATATATGTGTATATATATTTATATAAATTATTATCTATGCTTACAGGGAAAATTCTTTTAATAAA